>MUZC01004570.1:124290-141547 GCA_002072015.1 Radix auricularia | reverse complement strand
TTTCGTTGCTATGCATCATGTCTTGATTTAAAAAAAAATAATTAAACATTACCTTTAAAAAAGTGGACAAAGTATTTGAGAAAATTTATTGCATTAATGTAAGAAATTGTTATGTAATGTAATCTCGTGAATTTGACGCTTTCTGTCTTAGATAACCCGATTTTCTGTCCAACGAACGAGCTGACCCGTTCAATTTAAACGTTAGGCGCAACGTATCGCTACAACACGAATGTGTGTCTTTAACATCATCGCCCGGTTGAAATTTAGAAGTAGCTACCAAAACATGAGGTACACATCTTTAAAAACGGCAACAGTATTTTCGTCGTGTAGATAAGAGGAGTTCGTCCATGCCAGCGTTGAACACATCAGTCAACGGCCCTCGTGAATTAAATTACAGCTTGATCAATGATTAATTTGTCTCGTGTCACGTTGGGGATCAATATCCCATTACACGTCTTCCAGGTTCTTGGCGATTAGACCTAAACCTTTAACATGTTTTATTTGATCTAAGTTTTGGACTGATTCTTTGAACATGTTGCTCATCTTGGATTACTTCTTTAAACATGTTGCCCATGTTGTACTAGTTCTTTGAACATGTTGCCCATGTTGTACTACTTCTTTGAACATGTTGACCATGTTGTACTACTTCTTTGAACATGTTGACCATGTTGTACTACTTCTTTGAACATGTTGACCATGTTGTACTACTTCTTTAAACATGTTGCCCATGTTGTACTAGTTCTTTGAACATGTTGACCATGTTGTACTACTTCTTTGAACATGTTGACCATGTTGTACTACTTCTTTGAACATGTTTGCTCATATTGTACTTATTCTTTTAACATTTTGCCCATGTTGTACTAGTTCTTTGAACATGTTGACCATGTTGTACTACTTCTTTGAACATGTTGACCATGTTGTACTACTTCTTTGAACATGTTTGCTCATATTGTACTTATTCTTTTAACATGTTGACCATGTTGTACTACTTCTTTGAACATGTTTGCTCATATTGTACTTATTCTTTTAACATGTTGACCCTGTTGTACTACTTCTTTGAACATGTTGACCCTGTTGTACTACTTCTTTCAACATGTTGACCCTGTTGTACTACTTCTTTCAACATGTTGCTCTGAACAGATTGTTCATATTGTAATACTTCTTAGAAACAATTCCGTGTTGTGGTAAGAACATGTATTAAATTCAACATAAAGAGAGAAAAAAAGATGTCACGTTAAGAACATAATAGAAAATAACAATATGTGTTACTTTTTATGTGAAACAAGGTATAAGCCCAGCTGCTTGCTGTGCTTCTTGTTTTATAAATTTTCACAGTATTAAAAATAGTTTTCTTGTGTGAAATATAATTTCTCCATTATTAACATTTATAAAGTAAAACTATATTGACATAAGATATGAATATATGATATTTTAAGCCCTTAAAGATCACTTTGGTTAACAGCACAAACTTGTTCAGACGGAGGAGTGAATATCAATAATTTTCTTTCCAAACGTTAATTGTGTTTGAATTTTAAAGATGAGTTTAAGTTAACAGACCCCCAGGTAAAAAGGATCCTTCCATAGATACAGTAAGTAACTCAGTAGATAAAAAAAAAAATGAGCTGCCTCTTGTGAAATTAAACACAATTGTCCAAGTGGCTGATACAAGCTGTAAACCTACAATGTTGTGGTGTGTACCTACTTACCCTGTGTGATGATATCTGTCAAGGGTAGTCCACCTACTCTTTATATCGGCCTTTGTTGAAAGGGCGTCAAGGGGTTAGGGGGTGGGGGAGCGGTAAGGCTGTAGGTTTTAAGCTACACTATAAAACAATACACACCTTAATGTCTTGGACTTTATTTTTTTTCGTTTCGTTTCGTTTTCATGTCCAGCGGAAACGAAGTAAAACAATTACCCAATGATGGATTATCCCCCCTACCCAAACCACCTTTGATGGCAGGTTAACAATTTCTTGGCGGATGTTTATATCAGGTGGTCGTGGACGAAACCACTAACCTGTTGATGTGGGTCAGTTACATGAAACCACTAACCTGTTGATGTGGGTCAGTTACATGAGACCACTAACCTGTTGATGTGGGTCAGTTACATGAAACCACTAACCTGTTGATGTGGGTCAGGTACATGAAACCACTAACCTGTTGATGTGGGTCAGTTACATGAGACCACTAACCTGTTGATGTGGGTCAGTTACATGAGACCACCACTAACCTGTTGATGTGGGTCAGTTACATGAGACCACTAACCTGTTGATGTGGGTCAGTTACATGAGACCACTAACCTGTTGATGGGGGTCAGTTACATGAGACCACTAACCTGTTGATTTGGGTCAGTTACATGAGACCACTAACCTGTTGATGTGGGTCAGTTACATGAGACCACTAACCTGTTGATGTGGGTCAGTTACATGAAACCACTAACCTGTGGATGTGGGTCAGTTACATGGGAGCATAATACGGGCTACGTCACGTGATCTTAAACACTGAACCACGCACAGTTATTTCAATTTTTTTTTCATTTGTAATTTCGAAAGTGAAGAGTTGGCTCACAAAACCGAGTCTGGGACTATGGAAATTTTGTTGTTTTTAGTATGGGAGGTGAATGGTGTTAAAATTTAGGCTAGTAGTAAATAATAATGAAAGACACATAGATGTAACAGATGGTGATATTGTTTTTACAGGTTTTAGCACTCAAGAAACATTTTGTTGAAAATTAATGAGTTCATTATCCAGCTTAAACATCAATAAAAATGATTTAAAAGAAAAAAAATGGAATAAATTTAATGGCTATAAATAAACAGTCAAAAGGAATAAAAGTGATACATTTACGAAGATTTCAAGAAAAAAAAAGTTGCTTTATCCTGCCTACGTCAACCTCAACATAATTAGTATCATTCTAAGTAAATTGATTATTTTCGTTATTAAAAGTCTAATTATTTTGAACACAGTATTATGGAAATTTAGATAATCCAGATATGCTCAATAAATAGGTGGACACTATCTGACGTTTAAGTACCATGGTCCACTCTGTTTAAATGATCAACTCTTACAGTCGACTTCAATACTGTAGTCAAATCCTAAAGTTAAAACATTAAAAAATTGTGTCTCAGGTTGCTACTAACGAGTTCCCAACGATAGCCGAATAGACTTGATTAATATGCTTTTGACAAATACCATTGTGTGGTCGAATACGAAGGACCAATCACCTACGTGAAGTTAGTTCAATACAACAAGTTCCTTACTATAGCCGAATAGACTTGATTAATATGCTTTTGACAAATACCATTGTGTGGTCGAGTACGAAGGACCAATCACCTACGGGAAGTTAGTTAAACACAATCAAACTAACAGGTCAAATGTGTAAATAAGCTGTTGAACTACTTTGAAACACTGAAACTAATATCAAATAATGGGATACGCCACTGAGCAGGAAATGAATCTCTATAAAAACATTAACCCTTTCGATCCGGATTCACACTCCTAAGACCGCAGTTTACCGGGCATTCTGGGAATTCTTCCACTCAGGACGCCTGGCCGCTCATTAACTTCCCAGATTCACTGTCAAGTCAGGTTGACACGCCGGTGAAGTCTTCAAGTCATGATTCTCACCGAGCTGGCAGCGTTTTTTCTTCTGGCGACAGGTGGGCGACACTCTTTTCTCTTGTTGTGTTAGTTAAAGTTTTGAAATGTTTATAATCTATTCGAATGTACGCGTTTATTCATGAGGCCGTTCTTAGCTGATTTAGGATTAAATAAAGGAGCGGATTTTTTTTGTTGTGTCCTGTAATTGAAACATTGAGGCGTATATAAACAAATCGATTCTGGTGATGATGTATTACACAAAAAACGTGAACTTTTCCATGTGTATAAGTAAGGTCGAACCGTTTACCATGCGAGTTGAAAAAAATTACTTTCAGAGTGCCCCTAACACAACACTAAGTCGGTGTGGTATGTCCCTGACTCAAGCACATCACATTTTTATGACGTCATAAGCGAGCATCGGTCATCAGTCTTTGTCTTTCATATTTGCTAGTTGCTTGTCCGTTTTTTCACATTTTTTCACATTGACCCTCAACGACTTATACATTCTTGTCAAATGAAAGTATTAAAAAAAAATTTAAAGCAAAGCATAGGGGGACATTTTAGTGGACGACTTGGTGGTTTTGAAAGATTTAGTTTGAAATTTTGAAAAAAAGTTACACAATACTAAATAAGGGATTATTTCAAGATTAAAAAAGAAAAATAAATATTTTGAAATCTTTTTGTGTCAAACGTATTTTTTAAAGTTCTGGACGTTATTATTATTAAACTTGTTGAGAGAGAAGTTTTTTGTTTTTGTTTTTAATTTAATGTTAAACACTAAGGGTACAACGCGTAATGTATGCAGAAACAATTGTAAGCACCGGTTGTCTTTCTTTCTCCCTTTATTCAAACAGATTTCATCAATGAAACTATCAAATGTTTCGCCCCACATAACCACAAAGTGTAACCGACTGTAACCGTTCGTGATTGGCCAGGGTGATTGGCGCAGATGACCTGGACTTCTCTGTAACTAGGTTTTACATTGACGCGATACTATTCAAAAGTGACGGTTATGACATCAGAGTTAAGATATAAAAGTTTCATCAATGTAAAAAAGAATTTAAAAAATAATAATAACAAATAAACGCGACTATTTCATCGGATAAAACATGGTTACGAAACATAATTCTGGTACTTGAATTATAACACTAACAAATAAAGTTTTTGGGTCACTCCCAGTTGTTCAGAATATTTATAATGAAACATACGGTAAGTGAGGATCAGCCTGAACAGGACATGAGACATGACCCGAGATTGGCTGTAGCTGGACGGATGACGATTTGAAAATATCATGAATTAGAAGATCTCAAAATTTCGGTTATGCTTTGGGATATAGTAAAGACTATAATGTTTGTTGGGAATTCCCAAAAACGTATGTTTTAAACGATGTATCAATAATTGAACAATTATTGCTCACATATTAGTGTAGGAATCGCTAAATCGAGCAGGCTGTAGAATACGAATCATCTCAAACATGTGAATCGTTGCTCGGAAAGAGAGACGCATGCAAACATCAAATCCTGGCTGACTTAAAAAGTCTGTCGAGTCTATGCAGACACCAGCCATTTTACGATTTAACATGGCAACCTGGCATACTTAGACTGTAATTTCTATCAATTTGACAAAATCTCGAGAATTGTGGCCACCACAGTTCAGATTGAATAACAACAATGGAGAAACTTTTTTTCTGATCCTTTTTATGATTTAAAAACCATTTCGTGAATTGGGTGAAAATGGAGGATTCTCGAAAAGTGTTATTTTAATTTACAAATGTCTAAAAATGACTTTTATTTCAGCCCTGACCTCTGCCTACACTGACCCTCACTGTGCTGGGGGCAGGGACGGCATTGTCCATCTGTTTGAATGGAAGTGGAAGGACATTGCTGCAGAGTGTGAGCGATTCTTGGGGCCTTATGGCTTCTGTGCCGTACAGGTGAGTCGAAATGTTAACATCTTATCTTATCTTATATGTTACAGACGCTCCTTCTGTACAGAAGATTATTGCGTCCTACGTGTTTCTATGGTTTGTGTTGAGACATGTGTTCTTACTAGAGATTTAAAAAATGATAAAGTGTTGGCTTTCCTGGTTTATTCAGGCAACCCATTTTACGCCCGAATACCGGACAGAAAGAAAGAAAACTTGTATGTGTTTGTTCTTGCATATGAAATAAGAAAGGTGTTTTTATCTTTATGTCTATCTGAGGGTTGTATTGAGTTATCTTTGTGTTGTATTTCTAAATTAGAATTAATAGCCTTATGTATAATTACTAATTTACTCTTGGTTCTTCTATCCTCTAGTGTTTCAAGGTTTAATGATTTAACTAATGGTGTTACTCTTGTCAGTTTTGAATATTCTCGAGTAATGAATCTTATTTGGTACTTCTGTATTTAAAAAGCAGAAATCACTGTAAGAGTTGGTATGCTTGGGAATTTTTGCCGTACATATGTGCCGTACGTAAAGTGCATATCTTTTTTGTTGCAAAAGCTTGTATGCCTATAGACGGATCTCAGTAAAACTGAATCCATACAAGTGATTTTGTACTGCATAAAGTAGAGGTCTATTGGACTTCCATTCCGGACAGGTGGGGGCTAGAGTTGAACTGATTTAATTGTTGATACAATGGCTGTTCTGCCTATTAGATCTTTTTTGACGTAAAGCTCCATTTTAGAATATAGGGGATTTACTTGGTGCATGGCTCCACTGACGTAGTTGTAGGTTTTACTTCAGACTTAAAGATGCAGCGCGTTAATTATTCCAAGGATGTCTAAAATTAATGAGAAAATAAACATACTTAAGCTTGAAAAAAAATAAATAAAACAACTATATTGGCTGAACGAAGAATTATTTGAAATTTGATGTCAAACTCAAGTGTTCGAAGATTGTAAAGACAATGAAGTTAAATATTCAGAAATCTGTGTTATCTTACTGTGAGGAAGATTTTTTTGGTTGTTATTTTGTGGGACAAGGACTTCTTTGAAGCCAACAGCGTGGGAAAGTAGCAGTGGTCACAATCTAATAGATATTTTAGTTTTCTTACACTTGCTGAATGCTTCAGAAAATTTGAGCCACGTTTATGAGAACGACTACCAGAATATCATTTACAAATAAACTTAACGAATCAAGTTTTGGCATTAAAGACATTTATTAGCCTCAAAATGTCATTAGACAAATATTAAAATATTAAGTATAAATATTTCTTGTTTTTTCATTTTAAATTGATTCTCAAAGCGATAAGGGCTCTTTTAAACATACAGTCAGCATGCCGTAGACAAAGCTGAACAAAAATCATTGTCTACATTTTTATTTCATATATTGTTTTCAGCATTGTCTCATTGGGTAGTTTTTTAAGGTTTTAAGTAAACGGCACTCTCCGTTACCACCCCTCCCCATTTTAATCCTGTAGTTAAATTTTTCGGATTTCCTTCAGGCATTTTTGAACATAAAAATAGAGTTGTAATTACCCTAAATAATTGGTTACATAACCAGTGTTGTGATCTCATACACCTATAACACCAAACAAGGAGAATAGTGTTGTAGCCAGCCTTAAACATAACCCTAACATCACCATGTCTTGGTCTCATACACCTATACCACCAAACAATGAGAATGGTGTTGTAGCCAGACTTTAACATAACCCTAACACAGCCATGTGTGGAATCTCATACAGATCTCCCCAGCCAATGAGAACAGTTTTGTATCAAACCCTAAATATAAACCTAAATTACCCATTGGTTTGATCTCATTCAGACAACACGATGCCATAAAAACAGAGACCCAGCTAACAATACCGTATACCTAACCTTATACCTAACCCAAACCTAAACCTTGATTTGACCTTATTCAGACATCTCCAGCCAATGAGAACAGAGCTGTTGCTAACCCAAACCTAAACCTTGATTTGACCTTATTCAGACATCTCCAGCCAATGAGAACAGAGTTGTTGCTAATCCAAACCGTCCATGGTGGGAGCGCTACCAGCCAGTCAGCTATAAACTGGAAACCAGGAGCGGCTCCGAGGAGGACTTCCGAAATATGGTCCAGAGGTGTAACAACGCGGGGGTGAGGTGAGACAGAGAGCTCTGAATTTTTCCCAATGAATTAATACTTCTTTACGAATTACAAGATGTCCTATACTAATCATTTATTTACACCTAATCCTATCACCAAATAATGCATTTAGACATCCAGTTTGACAACTTAATTTAGTTGTGAATATCATTTATTACTACTAATTAGTTAATCAACATTGATGTACGCAATGAAAACAGAAGGTATCAAATGTTACAAAACGCATTGCAGTTGCTTACACAAAATATGAGAGGTGTAGATTTGTATTATTTCAATAGGCAAAAAATCATTGATATTCATAATTTAGATCCTGAACATAATTCACAACGACAGATTGTTAATAGATTTGTACTTGTTTTTCGTTAAAAAATGTAAACATATAGTTGTATAAATATTAGACACATTTTACATGTTAAGATACATAAATATCCCATGTGAAGATATGAATATATCCCATGTGAAGATATGAATATATCCCATGTGAAGATATGAATATATCCCATGTGAAGATATCAACATATCCCATGTGAAGATATCAATATATCCCATGTGAAGATATCAATATATCCTATGTGAAGATATCAATATATCCCATGTGAAGATATCAATATATCCCATGTGAACTCATCAATATATTCCATGTGAAGATATCAATATATCCCATGTGAAGATATTAATATATCCCATGTGAAGATATCAATATATCCCATTTGAAGATATTAATATATCACATGTGAAGATATCAATATATCCCATGTGAACTCATCAATATATCCCATGTGAAGATATCAATATATCTCATGTGAAGATATCAATATATCCCATGTGTAAGATATCAATATATCCCATGTGAAGATATCAATATATCCCATGTGAACTCATCAATATATCCCATGTGAAGATATCAACATATCCCATGTGAACTCATCAATATATCCCATGTGAAGATATCAATATATCCCATGTGAAGTTATCCACATTGTACATGTTAAGACGTCTAAATATGACTTTGAAAATGTCGACATGTTGCACTTGAAGAGCTATTTTAAACTGTCAAGGCAGAGATTTGTTCCCGTGTTTTAATGGAGGCCCTGTGTCCTCCCAGCTCTGATGGGTACCATCAAATGTTGGGATAAAGTAAAGACTAGCCCCACCATCACCTCATACGCAGTGGCCAAAGAACCTTCATGAACCCAGCTTCATTTGCCCCAATATGTCTATAAGTATGTAAAAGGAAGTTTACATTACTTTACTAATCCATGGAGATTACAAAATTGAAGATTTATTTTTACCCCCCCCCCCTTTTTTTAGGATCTACGTGGACGTTGTATTGAACCACATGACCGGTTCTGGAGGGGCTGGGTATGGGACCGGGGGCACCTACTATGACGCTGGCGGGTTGCAGTTTCCAGGGGTTCCGTTTGGGCCGACGGATTTCAACAGCTACGGCGAGTGTCAGACGTGGGACCTGAACATTCACAACTACCAGAACCCCGAGGAAGTCAGGTAGTCGACTTTGTAATGGACAGCGCTGTGTCCACATTCACTAACATGTCCTATTTTTTAAACGTGATACAGAAACAAGAGGTTTGCCCGATAACAGGGGGGAGGGGATGGTGGGTGGGGGAAAAAGTGGTTTTCTATGTGTATTTAAAGTTGGATAATTTTTTTTAAAGTTTCCCTTTCCTAAAAACAAATTCACTAAAATCAATTTTTTCTTTAACAAACAATATTTCCAATTCTCGAACAAAGGAATCTTGACAATTATGGTCTTCTTCATATTTTACAAGACATTAAAATGTGTTTTATTATTTTTAATAAACAACCTAACAACCTAACCTTATAATCTCGTTTTTACTTGTTTTTTCCACCAATCAGAAACTGTCGACTGGTCAGCCTCCTGGATTTAAAAATGGACAAAGACTACGTACGTCAGAAGGCGGCAGATTTTCTCAACCACCTGATCGACCTGGGTGTGGCCGGGTTCAGAGTGGACGCCGCCAAGCACATGTGGCCAGGTGACCTAATTGCACTCTTCCAGAAGGTCAAGGTAATGCATAATCTGAAATAAATGAAAATTCTTATTTTCCTGAAGGAAAAAAAAAAACGTTTACCTCCACTAAGACATTAAACCATTTCTTTTTCTGTCCCATGTCATGTTCCGTTGCTCCTTCCCCTTAACCTATCTGTAACAAACGCTCTTTCCATACAGAAGAATATTGCGTACAACGGGATGATAGCAGCCAACCCCCCTTCCTCAATCCCACCTTCACCCAAATAATTAGCATCCAAAGAACGTCTTTAATTAACCCTTTGTTGGCTATCTGACCACTTGACTTGGGAGTTTGGTGATGGAGGGGGTTGAGGGGACAGAGGCGTAGCAAGATGGGGTTAAGGGTTTAATATGTTCACAGATGCCAAAGCACATGGGCGCCAAAATAAGGCATAAGTATCTACCTTTCAGCGTAGAGCGATCTGAAATTCCTAAAGCGTTTTAACAACTCATTGATTTAAATTTCTACAGGACTACAACAATGATCTTGAGATTTAAAGCGTTAAATTTATAGGTTTTTAGTCCTGAATTTGTTGTAAGGATCTGTGACTGTACACACGAACTCTAACGTTCCTCTTAGATTTTTAAGGAGTTCGATGTTTAAAATTAGTTTTTTGTAACAGACTTTTTTTATTTTTTTAATTTTTTATTTTTTTTTGTTTATTGTTGTAAATTATCAATCACTTTAGCAAACGAAATAAAGACATGTCAGTAAGGCTACCCCTGCAGCTTACTATAACATCTACTAACCATACGGTGATAGTCTATCTTTGATTTACTAATATGTATTGCAGTCTGTGACCATGGGCGGACAACCCTTTGTGTTTCAAGAGGTCATTGACCAAGGAGGGGAGCCAATCAAGGCTGAGGAATACTTCGCTACAGGACGGGTCACTAACTTCAAATTTGGATTAGAGATTGCCAGAGTTTTTAGGTTTGTTCCTTTTAAAAATTATGGGATCATGAAATTCTACACAAACAGATCATTTATTTCCTGTAGCACATAAGAGCTTGAAAAAAAATAACTTATAACAAATCAAAAGCTAATAACTAAACATAATTTGTCAATGTAATAATTGCACACAGCATAAATAAATAAAAATGAACAACTGTCTTACCTTAGTTCAAGAAAGTAAAAAGCTATTAACTAATCACATTTTCTTAACCTAAACTAAGAGAGTTTTGGTTGAAATTTGAGTGGTTTTTATTTTTATAACTTAATGTGCTAAACGAGTCCACTTCTATCCCTTATCTCAAATAGTTTCCTCAATGAAAGTCTGTATTCTATTCCAACTTGAAGGAGACAAAATGCGATGAAGTGGTTGAGCAACTGGGGCACGGGCTGGGGAATGTGGGCCACCGAGAAGGTTGTCAACTTTATTGACAACCACGACAACCAGAGGGGTCATGGGGGTGGTGGAGGTGTTCTCACACACTGGGAGCCAAGGCCTTACAAGGTAAAATTTACGCATGCATGGGTTTTTCTTTTTTTTGATAAATATAGATATATATTGAGTTTCTAAATTCTTTTTGCTTTATACAGATCTCTCTTTTACAAGTAGCGCACCAAAATTATGTGAGGTATCTGTCTGCCTGTAGATCTATGTTGCTGGAGGGAGGAGAAGAGTGGAGATAGTTGTGGTGCGCATTTTCTTTTTAAAGTTCACATTTCTTGAAACGTATGTTTTTATTTTGAGTCAAACAAAGGTTAACACAAAAATTAGGTTATGGGCATGGCTAGGTGAGGATAATCTAATTACCTATGAATTGAACAAGGTTTAAACTTGTTTGATTGGTATTTATTATGGACACATTTTTATTTTAAAGGTAAAAAAGGCAGGATAGAGCTCTTCTAAACTTGTTTGTTTATTCGTATATTACAGTAAGGGGTGAGATGGCACTTACAGGGGAGTAAGTTCTGCTTCCGGTTATCGGAAATCGCTCAATAGTTAGGATCTACAGCTGACACATTAAATTTCGTCCAGCCAAAAGAAACTTTACTCAAGCTATCGTATTCACTCACTCAATCACACAGACAGACACTCATACGAACAGAGAAGATGGCAAAACTGGGTTTTGCTGACTTGGGAAGTTATAAAGTTTGTCAAAATCTCGATAGTGATTTTTTAAAAAAGATTACAATACTTCCATCTTATACTTAAAATACGATAAAGTAAACATTAAGGAGCTGTTAATTAAAGGTAATAGTAAAAATAGTCAATTTCTATATATATTTTTAACAAGATGAAATATTTAGGACGGAGATAAAATTTTAAAAAAGACATTTGATTACTAGACTTGATACATTTGATCATCTGTTCCCTTCTTTGACTCTTATTGATATTCTCAAGTATGTGTAGTATTTACAGATAGGATGGACAATGTTATAAATAAAGTTTTAATGATGAATACAAAGAAAGTAAGACGAAAGTTTCTCCAAAATAGGAGAAGGAACAGATGAATACCGAAAGTTAGCATATCATTACTACTAACAGAAATCTGAATGGGAAAGTTTAACAAAATCTAATTTGTAAAGCATGTGTCAAAACAAACACACCCCTGTATTCAAAAAGCACAGAATGTTGATTGCTCGGGACTTCTAATTTTCAGGTAGTTTTTTGCAGCTTGCCATAGCTTTCCTTTCATTATTTCAAAATTACTACACATTTCATTTTGGTTATTTCAGCTTTCCAACAAATTTCAAATTGTTATTTCAGCTTGCCTACAAATTTCATATTGATATTTCAATTTGTTAAATTTTCCTATTCTGATTTCAGCTCGCCACAGCTTTCATGCTCGCTCATCCGTACGGGTTTCCCCGCATCATGAGCAGCTACGAATACAACCGAGCCAACGATTACGAGGGACCGCCACACAACTGGGACATGAGCATCAAGGACGTGACCTTGAGTGGGATGGCCTGTACAGGTGGCTGGAGCTGTGAACACAGGTAATGTTTCTTGGCAGATTTGAAGAGAAAGATTAAGTGCTATAATGTTTATGTCAGTGCGAACTACGTATCTTTTCTATAAGGACAAGAAGAAATTATTTATATTTTTTAATGCACTCTTAAAGTTTAAAACTTTGGATATGTATGTAATTCAGCTTTTTTTTTTTAGACATCGCCAATGGAAAATTAAATGAATGGCACTAGTAATAACAATATGTTAAAATAAAGTTTACGCAACCCTCCCTCCCCGGTTTAAAACATGTGATTCCATTTACTAATACTTCATTAACTACAATGTTTTCTCTTGAATGGTTTGTAGAACTAATAATTTGTATTTCTGTAGCTTTTGTATTTCTGGAGCTTTTGTATTTCTGGAGCTTTTGTATTTCTGGAGCTTTTGTATTTCTGGAGCTTTTGTATTTTTTGGAGCTTTTGTATTTCTGGAGCTTTTGTATTTTTGGAGCTTTTGTATTTCTGGAGCTTTTGTATTTTTGGAGCTTTTGTATTTCTGGAGCTTTTGTATTTCTGGAGCTTTTGTATTTCTGGAGCTTTTGTATTTTTGGAGCTTTTGTATTTCTGGAGTATCCAGAGTAGGAACCAGAACTCCGTGTACAGCCTTATGTTGGCTGTGCATACATTATAAATGTCGTTCTTCTCATTTATATTTATTACACTTTTTTTTTAAATTGATCTTATTCTATTATTCTGCAAGATGGCGTCAAATTTACAATATGGTGGCCTTCCGTAACATGGCGAGGGGGACAGCGGTCAACAACTGGTGGACAGGGTCAGACTATCAGATCGCCTTCTCCAGGGGAAACAAAGCCTTTATCGCTCTCAACTTGGAAAGTTTTGACATAAACACGACCCTTCAGGTAAGTCTGCTCTGTAAGTCTGCTCTGTAAGTCTGCTCTGTAAGTCTGCTCTGTAAGTCTGCTCTGTAAGTCTGCTCTGTAAGTCTGTCTCTGTAAGTCTGCTCTGTAAGTCTGCTCTGTAAGTCTGCTCTGTAAGTCTGTCTCTGTAAGTCTGCTCTGTCATTACTCTGATCTGATCTGACTGAATGCCAAGTTACGACCACAAGAAATTTTCCAATGATGACTGTCATAATTTAAGTATTTTTAAAAATATGTAATATCTTTTGCATTTAGCATTTCATGTGTTTATATATATAAGGATAGATAGGGGGATAGAGAGAGAGAGAGAGAGAGAGAGCGAGAGAGAGAGAGAGAAATCATAAATATAAGATATGTATATTATCAGAGCAGACGTTTTAATTTTAGCTTGCCGTGTAGTTTTAAAATTCAATGTGTTAGAAATGTTTACCGTATAATTTGAAAACTCTTTAATCCTTAAATGTAATGAAATTCCTCCCTTCCCTCCATTTCCTACACGCATTTGAGTTTGTACTTGGAATGTTAAAGTTTGAATTATGTAGCATAATTGATTATTAAAAAATAGATATGTTAACAATTTCAAAGATCGCTTATTGATTGATTACAAATAATAATAATAATAAAATATTATTTTTAAATAATCTTCTAAAACATTCGAAACTAGACTGGTCTCCCCGCTGGCACGTACTGTGACGTCATCAGCGGAAACTACGAGAACGGTCAGTGCACAGGTTCATCCGTGACGGTCGGCTCTGACGGTCGGGCACACATCCAAGTCTGCTCGAGTTGTGAGGACCCCATGGTGGCCATACATGTTGGTCAGTAGTCTTTTATGTTTGTTGACCTACTCATATCTGATGGTCAATATATCGTTTGCTATTATTAGCTAACAGCTCTCATAGCTTCTATTACTCTGTGGTTCCTTAACGTTAATATTTAGCGTGCGTGTGTGTGTGTGTGTGGTTGTGTGTGTGTGTGTGTGNNNNTATATATATATATATATATTACCAAACCCTTTTTAATATTGATTAGGGTGAAATTAGGGTTAAAAATAGTTGAAAAAGAGTTTCATAATAAAGAATATAGGCTAGGGAAAATAGGAATCCTACAAATATTTTTAAAATATTTGCAAATAAGATGGACGTATTTCTAGTCCTGATAACTCCAACTGGACATTTTGAAAATGCTTCGTTTTCTATTTTTATTTTGACAAACATTTGTATATCCAAATCATTAAAAAAAAGAACTTACATCAGTCAACATATTTTTCATTGCTACCATTGTACCTTGACTTTAAAGGAACCTCGAATGTTTTAACTGTTTACTTGTTCTTGTTCCAGGTGCCAAGGTGGGATCTCCCGCACAAAGGTTCTAAGCAAGTCTCTGCTAGCTACTGGTGATAGTGCTCAACTTGTCATTTAACGAGACATTACGTTTTGCTTTTTTTTTTAACCACAAAGATATTTTCATATCATTACTACACGTGCCAAAATTGTATGGAATAAAATTATTTTTGTAAACGTTTCCTCTTATGACACTGCATTGTTATATTAATTTGGAAAAAAAATCACTCTGTTTTCATTAAGAGTCGAATTTATATTTAGGGCCGTCCATAATAACGTCACTCAAGTGAGGGGACGGGTAGGTTCCACACATTTGTGTCGATGGGGAGGGGGCTGTTGGGGAGATGTAACGTCACATCAAAAATTTAAATAAAAATTCCCCTTAAATATTTGATTTCTTTCAGTTTATTTTATGACGTTTGACATGGCTTGACCCGTGTTACGAAATTAGAGTGCAGCCTTACACTAGATAATTACTTATTAAATGACAAAAATGTGATTAGAAACATGATCTTTTTCAAATAGAAAATACGGCTTTTTACGGAAGGGGAGGGGGGCAAAGCTTTGTGACGTCATATTGGCCGGGGATCTAACTTCTTGTGAGGACGCGTGACGAGGGGGGGGGGGGGAAAATCGGTCAAAATAACGTGATGTCATTTATGGACGGCCCCTTTCTGACTTGAGAACAAGCTGGCATGGAATAAACACGGAACATCTAATGAAATGCAACATTCTGATCACGAGTGACTACTTTTTGAGGATTTGCATTGACATTTAATCAAAATTTTAAAAAAACGTAAATAGTCATCCACATACACAAAATTTAAATAAAATAAAATAACATTTGATTCATAAGTACAGAAATTGATAACAAAATGAATTTTAACTTTTATATGTGAGAATTAATTTTTTTAATGAACTGCTGCAGACAATGAAACTGTTTTATGTTCAGACTAAACAGTATATTTTCAACAGATCGCTTATGCGTTTAAAGGCAATGCATCAATTCATTTCGTTTGAATGTTTGAAAGTTTGTACTTCAGTCAAGTTTCTGCGCAATCTGATGCCAACATACACATTTGTGCAGGTCACAGACTTCCATGGTTAATGCTCTTTAGAAAGGTTTCATAAACAAAGAAAAGAAGAAAAAAACGCGTTAATCATGCATTAATCATTATTTTTAGCAACCTTCAAATAATCATTTTAGTCAACATGTTTGTTTAAGTTGCTCCCACTACTAGAAATAAAGTCAAGCGAAGTTAAAAAAAAATAAATAAAAAAGTCAAGTTGCTTAATTAAATTAATTGTTTAAATGACGTTTTGACTGATTCCAGAAAACAAGTGTTCAAATATAAGATAAATATGGTTACTTTTGAAATAAAATGTAGGCGTTGGTATGGGTTTAACGGCTACGTCCTGCACGCAGGCTGAACGTCCGTGAGAATCTCCCATCAGTATAGGGAATAAGTTAATGAGTATCAGCTTACATCATGGTTACAATATCCTCGACCACCAAACTGTGTTCTGACGTAAAGAAACTATTGTTTTCACCACTATATCTCTGTTATCTAAATTCCCTAACACTCCTAAGACATCAGTTTCTGCCTTTGACGTATACCGTTAAATTTTAACAAAAATTCCAGATAAGACGAAAAATAAATGAATTAAATCCCGATAAACTTCCATCCAGTTTGTGTTCTCTATAGTCTTTACCAACGTAACGGAGAACTGTCTAATCTTATCTAGTGTTGACGGTTCTTCTATACATAAGGTTATAGCGTCCTACTTAGGCCTGTCAACGGGTACCCGGGACCCGGGTACCCGTTGACGAGCAATTAGCCGGGTAGTAAAATGGCGCCCGGGTACCCGTGAAAATGGTACTGCAATATCGTAACCACCAGTGTTTAAACTGTGGCTCTTATGTGTTCAAATTTCGGCTCAAGAATAATTTATCAAATTAAAATTTTTCGTTTGAAATAAATACTGTGAAATACGTATTAACTTGAAGATGCTTAAAATGAAATAAGTGTTAAAGGGAAATAAAACACGGTCTCGACAATAAACTACAAAGTATTTTGATATAATTTTTTTTCCAAAGACATGATACAAAAATCATTTAAAACAAACGGGTTTTTGTTCTTTGAATTGTTCAAGTAAGGAAAAAAAACACAACGCCGATAACTACTATTAACTAGGAAGGGCTCGAAATGACCTTCACATTGGCTTTGAAATACGCCGCTCATCGTTGATACCGACAGAGCGAGCCAAACCCCCCCCACCCCCACCAACCGACGCACACGTGTCTCCACTCCTATCTCCACCAAATACTTTTTAAAAAATGTTTCAATC
>MUZC01004570.1:108978-124104 GCA_002072015.1 Radix auricularia | reverse complement strand
CCCCCCCCCCCCCGCTCAAAAAATCACCTTACCACCCCTCTGCTCACTGTTTTTACACCACTGTACTACAGTAGTATTTCAATATCATCATTTTACAATCGTTGACTCATATCAAAATTTGCATTTCCCCAATAAACAAAGCAGTAAAAGGCTAATGGTAGTAATAGCGGGCATTTAAAAAATTACGAAAATTTTGAGGCATTTCGAACGGGTAACCCGGGTACCCGTTCAAATTTGGGACGGGTACCCGGGCAGCATTTTTCAACAATATTGACAGCCCTAAGTCCTACTAAGCACTTGTGTGACTGTATCTCATAGACGAGTGTGTGTATATATATATATTTATATTCATAGTAACATTTAACATGCGCAGAGATGTTTTAAAAGTTTGTATAAATTTACTTGCAAAGAAACACTACACAAAAAAAAAAAAAATCATAAGAAATTGACCACAGTATGTTGAGAAGTAATGTCCTGCCAAAGACAATATGTGAAACCATTGAATTGGAAACGACGTGTTTTCAGAAGTCGCAGAAGAAAAAATTCAATGCAATTGCATGTTGTAAATGTTTGTAATTTGATTCTTAATAAAAGATGGCTAGATCTTGTACTTGTATTCTAAGCCCACCTACTTAAACGTTTTGCAGGACTCGATCTTTTCCAATTCTCCCACACAGGTAGTGTTACCCCCCCCCCCTTGCCTGACTTACACCTGACTGATTTTAACAAATTTGAGAACCGCTCCTTTCCATATACAAATAAAGTGTTTTTGACTGGTTTTTTAAAAACATTTTCCCTTTGCACTTTTTCAACACAATAGCCCATGTTATTCCAAAAATTAGAATACTCAAATAATTCATTTTGTGATCTTAGATGTTACATACTTTTATAAATTGTGCAGTTTATTCTCTCAACAGTAATTATTTCTGCCAGCCCTTTTAAGTTAACGCCGGGGGTTCGAGACTTATTTGTTTTAAATGAACCATCGTTTTAATTAGTGAGTTATTCAGCATTTTTATTACATCGTTTTTTTTTTCATACTGCGGCTAAACGCCAGCACTTTGTTGTCAAGGTGAATGAGCCGCTCTTATGTCTGATTCTATAATGAGAAGTGCTGCAAAATAAAACTCGAAAAATGGGTAAATGCAACACTATGATAATGAGCCAATGCAGTTTTTGGAATCTGCAAAAACCTGGGGCATAAGGTAAACAAATGGCTGGGACGTTAACATAAAATTATTGAATTCATGAGGACTGTACATCTTAAAGTTCTCAGGACTTGAAGCATAAAATTAATTTGACCTACTTAAAATATTTCCTAATTATATTGCTGCCTATGAAACATTTGTGTTCGATCAAAACAATTAAAAATAAGAAAAGCAAACAAACAAACAGAGTGCATAACTTTGTTTACAAATCGGAATATGTTGTTTGAAATTGAATTTTAATAGAGCTTAAAGTCTATTTAGCCAAACATTACGGACGTGCTCAGTCATACAGACTATTTAATACAGAGATTATTTTAAAACCTAACAATCGGTTTGATTTCATTGGGACACCCCCAGTACATAAAAACATAGCTGCAGCTATACCGTTGGGTTTATCTTAAACCTAACCCTAACATAGTTCTTGGTTATGGCCTCAAATTTTGCGATACTAAAGAACATGGACTTCCAAAAACAGGTGTTAAAATAAAGGGCCGTCCATAAAGTACGTCAAGCTATTTTTGACCATTTTGGCGCTCCCACTCCCCCCCCCCCATCACAAAGTGTCACAAATCTCGGGACACCCCCTCCGTCATAGTTTCGAAAAGAAAATTAATTAAAACTAACTAAAAATTAATCGAAAACTTAAAACAAACTTCACTATTAAGCTGCCTTAAAATATAAATATTAAAAGGACTATAATATTATTAAATTACTTTAATAGTAGAATAAATAATTGTTAACATTTATCACAATTATTCTTTGAATCAATTGAATTTGAAAATTTGAAAAAAAAATATTAAAATTTAGACTTGACAATTATATAATAAACATAATTTATCTGCTACCTTTTCATTTACAATGGGTGAGGTTACCTTTTAGATAATCTTGCGATTATGCATTCTATTGACACGGGATAAGAAGTAGATTAGCGAAACTTGACCTCAACCAGTGATTAAATAACAACAATGGAAACAAAACAATGTGACTAAAAAAAGGACTAGATTGAAAAATTATGTGAGCAGCTCTTGTGCTATACTGAATTTGTTTATAGTGGGCCTGTGAATTATGTTAAATTAAAATAATATTCACTAGACATCATCCATCCACGGTGAAGTGTTCATCCATAGCTACGACTGTCACAAGTCTTTCCCTTTCATCGTTTCCTGGAAGGATAATTGCAGACAGATCAGCTTCATCCTCATCTAGCCACTCAACATCTCCTGAATGTGCATTTTCCCTTCTGCCAATAATTGCCATGAGTTCTCTGTGCTTTGTAGCAGCGATTCTCAAAGGACGGTTGCGTTTTATTTGAGTTGATTCTGGAAAACTTTAGGATGGCACATTCTACAGCGTCAGAGTTATGTGTTGTCCTGTATGTTTCTTCAACATTGTTTGTGAGGCTAAGTATAAGTGACACACTTTGCAAATTCGATCGAGTAAGCTGGTCTGAAAGGTGGACAATAAAGATCATATGGTTTGTAATTTAAAAACTCATGTTAATCTTTGCACAATGTCAAATACATTTGAGAGCCTGTGCCACAAACAAGGAAGGAAATTTTATGAGCATCTTCATCTTCTCTTTCTGAAGCTCTGAGTCCATCAGTTGTTTGGTTGATTGGGATTAGAGGAGG
Organism: Radix auricularia; assembly: GCA_002072015.1. Classification (NCBI taxonomy): domain Eukaryota; kingdom Metazoa; phylum Mollusca; class Gastropoda; family Lymnaeidae; genus Radix; species Radix auricularia. The sequence goes on along the minus strand of MUZC01004570.1, from coordinate 121,265 downwards.
TAAGATTCTCGAAGGTAAGACGTTGAAATATGAGCATCGTACTTTGTCGCAACATTTCATGTCCTGCCATTTCACAATTTGAGTGAGGTATTGGCTGGTGTGAACATGATTGTCAAACACTTGCTGATCCTTCGATATTAGTCCTGCTGCATCCAATTCATATTTCTCAGGGTTGATATATTCAGCAACTGTTAAAATTGTTCAACAATCACATGCGACCAGATTACAGCTAAAGTTTCACCAGCAAACTTGAAGTGTTTTCTCTTCCTAATCCTCATTGATTGTTCTGCCCTGTGAATCAAGGTGACTGTCATAATGTTCATTTGTCAATATGACACCAGACATTAGAAATAAAATTTAAAAAATATAAAAATGTGACATCACACTTGGCCTAAACCCCTCCCCACTGTCACAAACTATCACATTTTCTTACACTCCTCCCCCTGTCACACACTGTCACACTTTCTTACACCCCCTCCCCCTCTTGGAGCGTGACGTAATTTATGAGTCTAATGAGCCCCGAATGAGTCTTTTTATTTAAAAAAAAACTTTTTTTAAAATTTAATATTAATTAAACTAGAATATTGAATTCACTGAGTGAAAAATTTAAAACCAAAATAGTTAGCATTCCTTCAGAAAGATTCTGTCGGTCTATTGTATGACATCTAAACATTTTCTGTTAAGAGAAATATTCCACCAGTCAGAAAATGCCGTCTGATGAAACTTCTGGACTTCAAAACAGGAAATGACCACGTCTGCCAGAAGGCGGCCGACTTTGTGAATCACCTGATTGACCTTGGTGTGGCAGGATTGAGAGTGGACGCGACCAAGCATATGTTGTCATAAGACATCATGGCAATCTTTCAAATGGTAAAGGTATAAAGTGGGAATTCCTATTATAAATTACTGGAAGAGGCGAATTCTATTTACCAATAAAATGGTGTAGTAAGTATGTGAGGAATAAAAATGTTGAGAAGTAAAATATGAAGAATTTAATGTTGTCTTCTACGTCTATTGCTACATCTGTCCTCACACGTTTCGTGGTTGAAATTGTGGATGAAACTAATCCTTATCCATGAGGAGCCCTTAAAATTCCGTTTTCTTTCTCATGGTTTAAATCTTTTCCCCACCCCTTAATTTTCCTCCCATCGAATTCCCGAGAACTGTGTTCCCTCATTTTCACTTCTTTTCTTATTTTAAGCACAACAAATTTCATGTTGTTATTTCACTTTGTTAAATATTTCCTATTCTAATTTCAACTTTCCACTGCTTACACTTTGTTATTTCAGCCTGCAACATGCTTGCTCCTCCGCACCGATTTCCCCGCATCAAGAGCAGCTTCGAATACAACCGAGCCAACGATTACAAGGGACCGCCACACAACTGGGATAACGAGCATCAAGGACGTGACCTTGAGTGGGATGACCTGTACAGGTGGCTGGAGCTGTGAACACAGGTGCGATATTGTGGTGTGGTTTCTGAATTTTTATCGCTGTTGCAGATTGGAACCAATAACAAAAACCAAGGCCAAAGTTCGGTGTATAATAATGGATTGAAGTTTCTCTACATTTATTACTAGTGTACAAAAAAAAAAAAAAAAAAAAAAAAAAAAAAAAAAACAAACAGTTGAATGTTGTATGAATGCAGTAGTTTAAGAAGTGTGGGTGTTGAATAAAAAGTTTGAGTATGTGTGCCCGCAGCCTTGTTTTAAAAAGTAGGGGCGTGAGTTTGAGACAGCTGTAAATGTTAATGTTGTTGGAAAGGGTCGAAAACCTAATGGCGCGCATCGGGTGACACACGCTAACTACAGCTCATTACACATGGAAACTGCAAAATAACAAGTTGCTTTTTATTCAGTGAGAAAAACTGTCACAACTAACAGCCAACATTTACACATTGAGTTTCTAGACTGCATTTTTATGTAAAGCTATGTAGAAAGACACTTAGATTTTCAAAATAGAGAAACTTAAAAAATATTGAAATACACGAATTTAACTTTAAATTTCGTTTTGAATTACGTATAGATCTATATTACAAAACATAGTGTTTACATATTTTGAAAAAATGTTCAATAAAGAGTAAAAAAGGTGGTGAACTTTATTTGAAGCAGAATTAAATGTCAGAGATTATGGAAATACAGTAGATTCCAGACAGCAAGATTTAAACGTTTTCAAATACAAGTTTTTAACGTAATAATAATAATAATAAATTGATAATTTATATAGCGCTGTATCCCAGCCAGGAGCCGGGCTCACAGCGCTTTACATGGAGATAACACTACATATGTTAATTAAATAAACATTCATATCATACCAACTACATAAATGACAATACGTGGTACATCAGCTACGTTAATCATCAAAAAGAAATGTTGTTTCATTAATTTTGAAAATAAATTTTGAAGAGATGAGTATTAAGTGCAGTCTTGAAGGACTTAGTAGTTGAAATACTACGGATGTGAAATGGTAGAGAATTCCATTGTTTGGCTGCACAAAAAGAGAATGACTTTTCGCCAAATGTTTTAATTCGTGTCTTAGGAACACAGGGAATGCGTGTATCTGCAGAAGAGCGTAGCTGACGACTTGGTGCATAGACCGACAAAAGTTCAGTAAGATAGGAAGGGCATGAGTCAGAAAAGAAGTTGTGACACAGAACGGCCAGTTTGTAATCAATTCGGGCTTGTATGGGTATCCAGTAGAGTGAGTAAAGTATCGGAGTAACATGGTCATGTTTTTTTGAACTAATCTGGCAGCTGAATTTTGAACTCTCTGTTGATTTTCAATGCTTTGTTTCGTCGCTCCTGAAATTGCAGTAATCAATACGAGCTAGAACAAGAGCACAAACTAGAGTTTTTGTTGACTATCTGTTAAGTAATGACGGGTTGGACCTCACTATTAGGCACATTGTCTTGCCTAATAGTGAGGCCCTAACGCGTGCCAATACCCAGAGCATGTTCTTAATTCTTAGTGAAAGACGCCTGAGGTGGCTAGGACATGTTAAAAGAATGAGCCCCGGCCGCATCCCGAAGGACCTCCTATATGGTGAACTTGCTTCAGGAAAGAGGAATACAGGTCGCCCACGCTTGCGGTTTAAAGATGTCTGTCAAAGGGACATGAAAGCAGCCAAATTACGTACAAGTAACTGGGAGTGTAAGGCAGAAGACCGATCTACGTGGCGCACAGTTGTCAAAGAGGGCGTCATAGTATCCGAGGAGCGAAGAATGGAGGAGGCTGCAGACAGAAGAGCTAGGAGAAAGGCCAAAACATTTGGAAGCACAGTGGTAAAGACTGTCACTCAAAGATAGGACTGCACAGCCACTCGAGAAAATGCAACCCAACCCAACGGTGATGCACCATCGTCTCGCGAGACGGAAGGATGCCGAATGACGGAGTGAGCTGATCTGACGAATAGTAGTATAGGCAGAGCGACAGATGTAATTGTGGAAGTTTTTTGGAGACATTTTTTCAGAAATAATGTAGCCAAGATTCCTTGGTTTCATTGGGGTATTGGGGCAAGTGATCATTGGCTTGGTTTTATGGGGTAATGGGGCAAATGATCATTGGCTTGGTTTTATGGGGTAATGGGGTAACTGACCATTGGCTTGGTTTTATGGGGTAATGGGGCAAGTGATCAGTGGAAAGGGATAACTTATCAATGGTTTATAACTTTATTCCATTTCAATCTACTATAACCTTTATTTCCCGTTGGTTTACTATGTGCAGAAGTTTTAACTAGAAAAAAACCCACAACAATTTTGACTTCTCTGGAAGAAAGGCTGACATTTGATCCCAAATTTGTGTTTTTGTTATGTAATTTGGCGTCAAATCTAGAACACGGCGGCATGGTTAGGGCGACAGTGGTCAACAACAAGTGAACAGGGGCAGACTATCAGATCACCATCTCCAGGGGAAACAAAGCTTTTATCGCCTTAACTTAGAGACTTTCGACTTCAACGCGACGCTGTAGGTACTTTTTTCGGATAATTTATGCGGACTCAAGATATGTTATAAGGCATCCATAGACAGAAGAAAAAAAAGACAAAACAACAAGCGACAAAACGACAGATGTCGTTATGTGTGGTCACCGTTATAAGAGTTTAATAATATAGACATTTTTCCTTGGCATTTCCACCATCTGTTGTCCGAAACGTGAGCGCATATTTCGGGCAATGAATAGGGCTTATAACTAATAAGCCACCAAAAGGCACAGGCTGATGCCGAAATACATGGCTAGTGTGATGGGAATCGTCCAAGCCGATCACGGTTGTAAAAAAACAACAACCACAACACATCAAAGTTTAGTTGAAAGATTTGATCTATTCATCATATTATTAAGAAGTTCTTAACATGATGGTGTAAAAATGCGCCTACCAAGATGGTATAAACATGTGCCTACTGTGATGGTATTAATACACGCGTACCATGATGGCATTAATACACACCTACCATGATGGTATTAAATCATGCCAACCATGATGGTATTAATACATGTCTACCATGATGGTATGAATACATGCCAACCATGATGGTATTAAGTCATCCCTACCATTATGGTATTAATATATGCCTACCATGATGGTACGAATACATGCCTAACAAGATGGTAATAATACATGTCTGCCATATGGTCTCAAAACGTTCTTACTATAATTGTATCAAGCCGCTCTTACTATGAGTATAAACTCAAAAGTCGTTTACATAACTATGACATTTCTCAGGGTAATGCATTTAACAAAATATCATCCTTGGTATAAGATACGTTCATGTATACCCATTACCACTAGACTACCTCAAATCTACACAATCACAATGAAAGTACTTCTCAAAGTGTTGGTCCGCCTTATGAAATTAAAAACGTTTGAGCAAAAATTGATTAAATGTTTTTATTGTACTAAAAAAATGTGGGTGAGACTGAAATTTATTTAGGCCCTCATTCACTGTCTGAATTTAATCCCAGCCAAGTTTTTATTAAAAAAAAAAAAAAGAAATTAATTTTATTCGTTTTATTTCTGTACTATTTGTTGGTTGAGGAAGGCTCTTTGCCGCAACGTTCATTGTTTTGTTACGTTCTGTAGCCCTTCTACATATTATTCATCTACTAATCTTTTTATTATTATGCAGTATCAGATATTTTTTTATTTTGCTCAAAGAACTGTAAAAATATCATACAAATTACGCGTTATGCATTGATGTTATCATTAATCGAAATGACCGAGTTATAAAATTGTAAGACTTGTCTAACGTTAAGATTTTATTCAAAACGTATGCTTTCTTTATCCTATAATTTAACAGTGTTTACACAGATTTAAATATATAATTTTAATTATTTTTCAATGAAGGACGTTCACTTCATATTTTTTAAACGTTGCTAATCACCGTGTCTCTTAAATAGACTTTGAAGACTCCCTAGTAATCTCCATTACGCCAAATGGCACTCACAATCATGACAAGAACAATTAATTTGTTAGAAAAAGTTATCTTTCCTTAACATCATCAGTCACCTGGCCATTGTATTACTTAGATGGAGCGCATGGACGCATCTACATTCGCCAACCTTGAGAGGGGGCTAGTAACGGCCAGTAATTCAATCAAAGCACCTGTAGAATGGGGCCTGTCAAGAGGTTCGACAGCTGAAAAGTTTTCCCGACAACATAAAAGACTGGGCAGGGTTGAGCTTGAATGAATTACCGGCCTTGCTGTTCTAAATAAGATAGCCGGGGAATTTTTCTCATGCATTTTTTTTTTCTTTTTTGCAAATGCCGTCAGCTTGCTTTAAGTGTTGGTCTCATTTGGTCACAGCACAATGGTTTAAACGAGAGCTGTGTATAAGCCCGAGCCTTGTTTGAGGGCTAATGTTTTTACTGGTCAATGTTTTGATTACTTTAGTCATAGCTGCCATTGCTTGCCCAATTCTAGCTCGAACTTCACCTTCTCAGGTACCATCTCTAGATGTAATGTCTTTTAGGTATTTTAATTTATGGAACTTTTCCAGATGTTGTTGGTTCATTCCCATTAATAAATACCTAATCTTTACAACACGTTCCAAAGTTATGATTCAAAGATGTAGAGGTAAAAAAAAAAAAACACACCTAAATGTATTCTGACGAGCCCCATCAAAAAGCTGTGGCTAATCTAACCATCAAACACAGAACATGGAAACACCCACAAAGGAAAAATGGATGACGCGCTACACATTTTAACAATAAAAGTATTTTTCTGACAATCATCCATCATTGTATTAATAATTACATGTAAAATTGTTTTTCTTTTCCTGAAACCACAATAGTGGGTTTATATCGTATAGAATGGGACTGGGATTATGCTTGGAAATACAATACAAAATTTAAAAAAAACTAATTGTGAAATTAAAACAAGAAAATTGAGCTTTATCTTTAAAATAACACCAGAGTAAACGTTTCGGTTAATGCCTTAAACAGTACAATTAACGACATCATAAAAAATGTATGTAAAATAAAAGAAAGGTAAAAGATAATATGATTTAAGAAGTTACATATAATTTTATTAATTATGAAAGCACGTTTTTTATGTTTATTGTACTGATGAAGGCATTAGTTAGTTTTTTTTAAAAAAGCTCAAATTTCTTGTTACCATTACACAATTTGTTTTTGTTTTTTATTTTAATGGGTCTATAGACCTAGAGTTTGCTTAGTGTTCAATTAAAAATATTGTTTATTTTTATAAGTTATTCTGAAAGTATAGATGCGCTCTGGAAATATTGATGCTTACGTGCAAGCTAAAGAATGTCCGAAAACTGGTGATAATATAGTCACACCAAGCATTGATAGCTCAAATGAGACAACACTGATGCACGCCCACTAGGTTTTGATGGCTCAATTGTAACAACACTAGGGATTTTCAGCAGCCCTTTTAAAATGCTAATATAAGCAAACCATTACTCATGTCTTTAATCCACCCCCTCTACTGCGACCTCTTAACAATGTTAAAACTACCGTAAGTATAATAAGATAATACGATGTTAATAAGATGAAAAGGTAAAGGGGCGATGTCAACAAAAAAACTAAATAAATAAAACATTTATTCAACGTGGTAATTATCGATATTGTTTTGTGAATGTTTTTTTTTTTTTTTACGACGTTCTGTATTATTCAAATTTTTCGTTTTAAATACGATTAACGATTAAACAAAACCACGGTTGTCCAACAAAATCAGAGAACTGGAAATTTATTCTATTGTCTCCTCTACAGCGTGGATACAGTTGGTTGGATTTCATCCATTGCTGTTGGATCTGAAGGTCTCATGTGTGCATAGTTTCGTCAGATCTCTATTCGCTGCGCCTGTTTCATTATGATAGCTGTATGGTAATTTGTGTGGCTAATTAACAGCTATCGCCCCCGAAATCAATGGTTTAAATAATATATAAAGGCCGCGTTATTTAAACTAGAAACAAGAATCACGTTTCTGTCGTATTGAGCGAACGTTCTTTTTCATCACGTCTTGTAGCTAGTTATTCGTCACTATCATGACGCGTGCTGTTTCTCGTGTGACTTCATTGGCGCTCATGCTGCATGTCCTGGCTTCAGTTGGAGCGAATGAAGGTATCATTGAGCTTTGTATATGACTTCTGATATTTTAGTGCAAGTTTCTTTTTTTTGTGTGGTCAAAATGGGCGAAAGTAAAATGTACTGGTGTTGTTTAGAGTATTGCACATTATTTTTTACATGTTGAAAATATTTGAATATTGATCAATCAACTTTTTATAATCTTTTTTTTTTTAATCGAAAGACCTTTTTTGACTTTTTAACAATAAAAAAAAACTACTTAAAGGTTTTCTGGCAATTATGTTTTGAGCTATTTCCAATGCGTGGAATAAATATTGTTATTTGGTTAAACTCATTTCCAGTGTTCTATTTTCCTTTTCATAATTAGCGATTTGAAGAGAAAAACAGAAAAAGATCGCTTGATTTAAGAGGGAGAAAATTAACTACGTAGTGTTGGGAATAGCATTGAACAATGTTTGGTTGCATAATATTTTAATGCAAGTACATATGAAAAAGAAATTTTGTTCAGTTATTGAATCCAACTTTTTAATTTTTCTGTCGGGAATTGTCAAGGTAGTGATGCTGTATTTATTAAACTTCCATCACGGGATATCATCTTGTTAGTCGCAGTAGAAATAAGTGGACAACGCGAACTCTCGTACCCCGTAGGGAGTTCCGGGGCTTGTAGTTTCATTACCGACAAATACAGAAAACCTTGAATGTACTGACGTAGATGTTAAGCCCTAGTTCTGGGCCAAATACCCCCTCCTTATTCATGTTTAAATGTACAACAGGATTTAAATGTTTAAAAAAATTAACATAGAGTGTCGTTTACGGATGTCCAAGTGTGGTCATATTTAGCGTGTGTCCATATTTAATGAAACAGGTACACGTGTTTTAGTATGATAGAGAAGATGAGACATTGAGTCAGAAAGAGGACGTTAGAATTAACGTGGCAGAGAAAGACAAATGAAATGGGATGGCGGAAGTAGGGGAAGGATGAGGTCAGAATCACTAGGGTTAATATAATTCTAATGTACATATTTTTAGCTTTATTGTATCAATTTGCTTATTTTAAAACAATAATGAACGATTTTATCAATAGGACTATCTCCCTTAAAGAAAAACTTTCTCTCGGCATTCAACGGTTATTTCGCCAATACTCAACAAATTTTAGAGGAGGTAGCAAAGAAGGCAACATTTATTCATCCATTTTCAAGTGTTTTGGTAGTACCTTACAAAGTCACAGCACTTCCTGGGGTAAGAATTATTATTTTGTTTGTTTATGTTTTGATTTTTTAAAAAATTTATTTTAACAATAAATAGAAACTTGATTTAAATAATTTAATCGGTTTTAAATAGCCATTAGAACAATACGTTATGCTTCATACATTAGTACAATGTACAACACAAAGTTTGACTCGCAAAAACAAGCTGACTTCTGAACAAGGACACCTTTTTTAAAATGCTATTAATTTCTTTTATTTGTTTTAGCTAAATTCGATAACAAAATGCTTAATATGACTTTTCTAGACAGTGCAACATTACATTTTCCAAAAAAAATAATAATAATAATTTTAAAAAAATATATAAAAATAAATTACCATTAAAATTATTATAATTTTCCAAAGTCATTAATTCCCTTTAACTTGATTTTATTTAGCATTTAATAGTGTTTTAAAAAGAAATTGTTTATTTTCAATTTTCAACTTCATGAGATAAGAAAGCGAAACCTAATTAAGATCGTTTATTTTATTTGATCTGTTACTTAGCTCATTTAACCATTCTTGGTAAAAGTTGCTAATAATCACTCGTAATCGAAAGATGTCTTCGCTTTGTAGGCCATTATAGAGGAATAATTCACGACGTCCATTTATGGCCATCAATTTGTCAGTTTTATTGATATTAAAAAGTTCAAAGGACTCAATTACGTAATGTATAGTCTACTCGAAAAGCAATGTTTCCGAAAAAAAACGTGATAAAATTATCTGAAAATGATCACAAAAAATAATAAAATAATAATAAACGTTTACATTTAAACATTCGAACCTTAAGAAACATTTTTCTAACTTCCGTAACAACTTTTATAAATCTGTAATACATTTTTGTTTCGTTTGCATGTTGTGCTTCGTCCTTCACTCTTAGCAACGTCTGATTTTTGTTTGCACGCTAGTTACCTGCACACATTCTTCTTTTCATGTCTTTCTTTCACTTTAGTTAAAGTTTAAAAACAACAGTTTTATTTTGTTTTTCATTTTGCTTTACCGATGAAATATATGCCTAATGCTTGATACCTTTACATTTTTATTTTGTTCAATAATATTTAAAGCTTAACATGCGTTGTTTCATAAACATCAATTAAGTTAGAGTAGTAATCTCTTTGAAAATTTAGTTCTTCTTAATTCTTATGCAACGGTATCTACATATTGTATTTCCAGAGACAGACTTTGTTTTTTGAGCAAGGACACAATGGCAACGTTTATCGGCGATCTGTCCTCTCCGTCTCAGAGGATGACAGAAGCCGCATCCTGGTAGAAGTGTTTGACATACCCATTGGGGACAATGATTTGTAAGTGCCGTAACTGTTTTTTATGTCATCGTATGGCCTTAAAGGGCCGTGGTGGTTTAATTTGTAGCGTGCTGGACAGCCGAACCGTTGCAAGTACTCAAGTCACGAGTTCGAACCTCGGTGCTAGCCACAGAATTCCTTGCTCGTTAGTGGTGGCTAAATAAACCTGTAAACGCTACCTCACTTGACCGCCCTAGAGTCCAACATGGGTTTAAAAAAAAGGATCTATTATTATGGTTTAAAGAGGGTAATACAAATTTCAAATTTTTTTTTTGAATGGCAGTTTACGGGCGGGGTAGAAGTGGTTGTGATGAAAATGATTCTTTACTCTGAAAATAACGGTTTTTTAGATCAACATTTTCGCGAGTGTTTTACTAAAACATTTCCTAATGAAGAAATATATAATTCATATAGGCCAGGCTCGTACAGCATCGATAATCTGAAGGACCTCAGACCGGAAGAGCTCTCTTCCAGATCCGAGTGCTCACCTGTTTTTACGGAGGTGTCTGATCTCCTCTTCACTGGAAATTGGCCGGATTGTTCCCAGGATTACGTTGGGGTGAGACACTGTTATACCATCTCAACTTAATGTTCAACCTATTCCTCTTCGTTACAGCGGCTTTTCCTTGCTTTGATATCGTTCATTTATGTTTTATGACTTGTCACAATTAGGCGTCATCTCTGCAATCTGATTACAAACGTAAGTCTCAATATTAAATGTTAGTAGTTCAGTCGGTTGTTTGGTCAAATCACCCTTCTTAAATGAGATTTTTTAAAAAATGTCTTATGCTGAACATCTTTTGGTTTACAGAAACGACGTATTAAACATGCGCCCTCAAATGTGTGTCAAACTTGATTAAAGATTCATGCTTATGGGTTTAAAAATAATACTCAATTTTTATCTTTTTTAAATTTTCAATGAGAACAAAGATCTCAGCTCTTATAAATAAGAGGATGAAGAATTGGATCATAAGGGAATCAAACATGCAATAGCAAACATGTCTGATTGTCTTATGACTTTCGCCTTTTAAAAAAATGTAATTTTCTATTTTTTTTAAACTGACACCTTAGATTCATGCACTAATGCACCAGGTAAGTGCTCCTCTAACTTTTTAGTATGGCGATTTTGTAGGTAAAGTTCCCATTGCTCGTTTCGGGACAGGTTCAATGTTTTTACTGGTACTGACGTGGTTGAGAAATATATTTGATCTTATTTTGTTTCATTTCATATTCTTATTGCCGAAACATTTAGTATAACTTTCTATATAGACTCGTAAGCTTTGCCGTGGTGGCGCCAAAGTGATACTATGTTGATAGCGAGTCACAGTAGGGAAATTCCACACCTCCCTCGGGAGGCACACTTTAGTGGGAGGCGTTTTCGGCCCAGTGCCCTGGACGCCCAGGCGGCCGCTTGTAGCAGCGACCGCTCCGGGGGGGCTTCTCAGTCTTTACGTCCCTTAGGGGGCCAGAGGGCTGAGGGGGTTTTCCGGGAAGCCCCATGAAGAGCGCAGGCTCGGGACTGCTGATTTTCTTCCACATGTAGGATTTTCAGTATAACTTTCTGCAATTGTAGAATTCTAATTATATTTTTCTTTCCGAATTTGATAACTTTTGTTGACCGGCGGCCGATGACCGATGGACCGGCACTTGTCCGCGGATCACCACTTTGACAAGCACTGCACTAGATACCTCTAACAGTCGTGTTAAAAAGTTGTTGTTTTTTCCCGCGTATTTATTGGCATTAATCTTCGATTTCGTTGCTGTCATTTGATTGCTTCATGTCCTCCACCACAGGAACGCCCTTACTACAGCTTGTCGTTGTCCTGTACGATGCTGAACGCGAGTACTCACACGGCAGCGAGGGAGATTTCTGGTGGTATACCATACGTCCAAGTCCTGGAGACTGAGAAGTTGGTGATAAATTCTCTATAGTTTAAGCTTTATGCACATCATATACGAATACTAAGGATAGCACTGCAGCTGCTCAGCCACACGAGATATTGCAACACACATTTGATGTGCCATCGTCTCACGAGATAGAAGGATGCCAAAGATACTAATCCAATATGGCTTGAGTCCCCAGAATTTCATTTTAGTTCTCTAAAAATTTGAGTCGCCAACCGTGGATGAAATTTTCTTTCTTTCCTTTTTCTTTTACTGCAAACAAAAGTGTGAACTTTTTTTTTTTTTTTTTTTTTT
>MUZC01004570.1:71275-108915 GCA_002072015.1 Radix auricularia | reverse complement strand
TTTTTTTTTTTTTTTTTTTTTTTTTTTTATTTCGATTTTAAAAAAAAATAAATTGAAGGTGATTTGAATGAAAGGGAAACAACTGTGTTAAAAAGAACACTCTTAAAAGAAGTCGGTTAAATGTTGGACGCTTAAGATTTAATAATTTGATTTCTTTAAATTCCATTTTTACATTCAACTTAACTTTCAATGTGCAATTACTCTTGTGTAGGACCCCGTCTCTCTACTACGACAACAATGATGATCCGTGCCGTAAAAGAAACTGAGACTCCTCGTGAGATGAGCTGGCAAAGAGTTCAAGCAGTTCATTAAAGTAGTCATCCCAGTTTAACTCTATAGGAAATGAAAAGAATGTCTTTCTTTTCTGTCATGAATCGTCAATTATTTTTTTTTTTAAAATTTAAAAAATAATTTTAGGTTACCTTTTTGACAAATAAAACTAGTGAGTGATTCTTTCTTTTTAAAAAGAATGGTTTCCCTTTGTACTCATTTATAAGTGTGAATATTGGGCAATAATGTTCCCACGATTGTTCATATGTACGTATGTCTTACCCGTATAATCGCTGGTATATATGGATAGAAGCATGTTAAAGATCTTATATTGGAACTGGCAGTTATGTTAGTAGCTGTGATCGTGGTTTAGCTTTAATCCTGTGTCGGGCGAGGGGGGGTGGGAGCATTTAAGCCATTCTAGAGAAGCCTTATGATACACAACAGTTGATTGGCCAGATATTTATATTTAAAAAATGTAATAAGATTAAACCTGTAATGCTTTGAATAACATTTTAGGATTCTCATTAATCTAGCGAAGGTCAAAACAGTTTTCATCATATTTGAAAACAATTTGAATAGAATAGCCTCTTGGACACTAAGTTCCGCAAATTATCGATACATTTGTTCGGTATAATTCTTGTAAATTTCTAAGAATTACAATGAATTTCCCTCAAATGGGTGAACAGTTTACTATATAAGGACGCAATAATCTTCTGTACAGAAGGAGCGTCTGTAACAGATAAGATGCAATCCCAGTATATAAGTACAGACAATCCCAGTATATAAGTACAGATAATCCCAGTATATAAGTACAGACAATCCCAGTATATAAGTACAGACAATCCCTGTATATAATTACAGACAATCCCTGTAAGTGAATACATGTCACTCAACAAAGAATTTTGTTCAGAATTTTTTATATTTTTTAGTAGCAAAGTTTGGTGTTTGGAAGATATAAAAATCTTCACTGATTCGCGTCTTTCTGTCAACATTAACGACGGCAGATAGGAACAACTTTTCGTGCTATTGAATTAACCTCATTCAAAAAAAATTAAACCAAAATGCAACTAATCTAACAGATGATTGCCCTGGTCTTATTAGCTACAATCTCTCAGTTATGGGGATTCTTCCTGGAGCTAAGGTCAAGAGTTCCAAATAATGTTGTCACAATGCAAAGATCCTTATCTCGCTAACATTCATTTGTATTTTGGCTTGTATTGACGATGAACAAAATATAGTGAATGCGGATTGTCTACACAAATATAGTGAATGCGGATTGTCTACACAAATATAATGAATGCGAATTGTCTACACAAATATAGTGAATGCGGATTGTCTACACAAATATAGTGAATGCGGATTGTCTACACAAATATAGTGAATGCGGATTGTCTACACATTGCAAGAACAATAAATAGCTGTTTCGATGAACGATTTTTTTCCTGCTTGAATTAATATTTCATACAATTCCTTTAACTAAAAAATATAAATTTTAAGTGTATTTGCAATCACTTATAGAATAGAGTCAGATGGATGCAAAATAAATAAATAATTGAATACTATTGACAAGTTTCAACTTAACTCTCAATCTTGCCTTTAAAATTCTATTCAATATTTCTAAAAATTTTATAGCTTAAATCAGCGGAATACTAATTGAACACATTATTAGGTTAAAAACCATACCAATTTTTTTTAATATAAAAAAGGCTTTTAAATGTATTATTCCTGCAGAAAGAGATTGTTAATAATAAAATATTTAATGTTTTTAAAAAGTCAAGATAAGAGAGTTTACTGGTCCTACTAAAAACTGAGGATGTGTTGTTGTTGTTTTCTGCAAGACTTTTGTTGTCAATGACGTATTTTGACCAATGTCCAAGTCTCGTTTGTTGAACATGAGATAAGGCATGACTTGCACAAGTTCCAGACCAACTTTAAACCACTTCAAACCGCCTTTTGTACAAAGACTTTTCAGATAGATTCATGTTTTTATATACACAAATCGGAAGACATGTCATTGATATATGAGTGGTAATACCCAGACATGGCATTGATGTAAAACTGGTGATATTCAGATACAGGAAGAAAGTCTTTATTTTAACGATGATGCAAGTTATTTAGGCATATTTCGTAATTTTAAATTGATGTTTTTAAATTTACATCATGAGTGGGACTTGTACTCACGTCCATTTTAAAATCTAATTTTAAAAACAAGCCATATCGAAACTATCTCTACTGTCTCGGTCACTGGGCGCTTAGATCTAAGCCTTTTCATCTTACTACACATGTTAGATCATTTTCGTTACAGATTCACCCATTCTCAAAACACATGAAGTCTCAACATCTTAAAATAGCCCCCAAACGCTTTAGCTAATAGCTTACACCGTAAATCTAACCTTTTCATCATTACAGCAACTTAATTTGTGTTTAATGATGCATTTACTATTTAATTTATTATCTTTATTTGTTTGATACTTCCAATATTTAATTTAATAAGCATAATAAATGTTGTTTGGTGGTCCAGAAAAATATTTTGGACATTCATGTGTTCAGAAATTATTTAAGGTGTGTCAATTACGCGTTGTAATTTAACCCCTTAGGCCTTGATATTCACAAGATCCACAATTTGTGAGGTGTGGCCTAAGAAAGTTGTTAGGTAATTGAAAAAAGATTTTGACATTTTGGCAACTGCCACCTGCTTCATCGGGAGTGACATGCCTCAATTTCAAACCAATGGCAAATTTCGAAAACCGCTGAAAAAAATGTAAATGTTCAAAGCAGATACATTGTCTAAATCTTTGAAGCGACATTATTTATATTACCTTGTTTCATCTAACATGTTTAAGCTTTTACTACTGTCGCCGGTCGGTGGAAACGTTGACAAAGTACCTGTACTTTAAATGATGGTGTGAGAAAAAAGAGACTCTGGAAACTGCAAAGATCATCCGGACAGACTGTTTCGAGAACGTTCTCCTTAACTCAACCACGTGAAATTGTGTCCTCAATTCAAAACGTGTAAACAGGGGTCAAAGTTGAAGGGATCTAAAGGCATTCTTTGACCCAAATGATTGCAGAGAAACCTTGACAAAGCTATAAATAGGTCAACGTTCAAGATGAACCAAGAACTCGTCGAGTTTCGACGATCCAGAAGAAGGTCTTTGAGTCAGGGCTGAATACATTTGATTGAGCAGACGATACCAAAGATGTTGTCTGCCCTTGCAGTGTCACTGCTATTCGCTTCAGGTAATTTATTTGATGCCTTTACATTCATTTTTATATTGTGTGTACACGTACAAAGATAATTTTAAACGGTGTAAATTAAGGATACGCTGTCACCTTCTGGTAAAATGATGATCACTTTAAGTTATTTCTTATATAAAATTGTGAATTTTAAGAAGTATATGTTACCATTTTGACACGGCAAGAGAAATAGAGAAATTCATCTACTTTAATACTCTGTCTTATAGCTTATAAGTTCGTGTATTTTATCTATCACGTTTTTTTTCCTCGTGCCTAACAGTGCAAAAATAAACATTTCTTAGTTGTTAATAAATAGTTTTTATATATCTCTTTTTTCCCTTCAGTTTCACGTAATTAAATATGTGCTCACTAATAATAATAATAAAAAATATTGAATTAATTTCTTACGCAGTTAAAATTACGATGTAGGCATACATATTGTCTAAATACTGTTTGTATTTGTTCTCGCACCTCCCCCCCTCCAAACCTCCTCTTTATAATGTTTCAATGATATTCAGAAATTGCTAAGTTATTTAGTCAGCATGCAGGGGCAGCCGAAAAACTTGAATTTTAGCTTCATTTCTGGATGATACTTTACACATTGAGGACGAAAAATAATATGTTAAAGTGCAGCCGATGTGGACCTTCGATAACCCTCCCTTACCCCTCCCTTCCCCCTCCCTTCCCCCTCCCTTCCCCCNCCCCCATACCGTTGTCTTCGTACTGATTACATGTAAAAGAAAAGAAACTATATCTTAAACTTTTTTTTTAAAAATTCATAAAATTTTTAAAAATGATTTATTTAGCTCTGATTTTTTATAAAATATTTCCTTCTTTTACTTTGATAAATAAATAAATACTTTGAGAGAAAGAAATTTACAAATATGTTCAGTGTGAATTACGTAATCACAAATTTGCATCTGCATGTATCGCAATGAAAGGGAGACAATACAACCTTTTCTATTCCTTGAAATAGACATCGAACACGACCATTATCTTCTCCCCCTATGAAACTCATCAACTTTGTGAGAGTGACTGGATAAACAATTTCGGTCACGACCTTGGTTGGCTTGTATCTGTGACGATGGTTCTTTGGAAATTCAATCTTATCTTTAGACTCCGTTAGTGACCTCAAATTTGACCACGCCGATTCTTACCTGTGCCTGGAAAGCGACACAGGTGTTTAATAGATGCACTTCTTTCACCTTCTTGAAAAGCAGCTAAACTTCCAAATGTATTTATTGTCTCTCTTTTTATCGTATTCTCATTGCATTTTTTTTTCTTTAAAAAATATATGTCAAGAAATTCTCATCTATTGATAAAGAAAACTTAAGTACATTAAAAAAATCATGTTAAGCCTGGTCCCTATTGGAACTCAGGACGTGTTAGCGCATTTTCGTATTATGTATCAGTACTTATGTTAGATATCAGAATTATGTAGTTATCAGTAATTGTGTTTAGATTTTAGACGTATTTTTTATGAATTTTCTTGTGTAATGAATATACCTGACATTTTTTTTTTATTTAAAAGTCATTTCTTTACATTTAAAAAAAAATTATTTTCTCTTTAATCCAACTACAAGTCACCACAAATGATGACGTAAAACTCTCTAAACTTTTACACATATTCTAATGACGTCAACTAAAAAAAAACAACTAATTATTTTGCACCCTTTCGCACCACTCTTCAATGCTTGAATAACTATGTATTGGACTTCCGGCAATGGCGGCCGTTCCCTGCGCTAGTGTTACCTCTCGATTCGAAATATTTTTTGGTAGTTTTAACGGGGTTTTTTAACGGATCGAGTAACTGAGTGTTGATGCACAAATGGCAGGTCAGGACATACAAAAAAACATATATACCTCATGGGTCTAGGACTTATGGATGCTGAGATCAAGGGTGATGACAGACGGACGGACGGACGGACGGACGGACGGACAAAACGGGTGCAATAGCGCATTCGAATTCTCGAAAATGCGCTAAAAATATTTTGATCTTATGGTTATTGTTATAATTATATTTTATTCGCATTTCAACTTTTTTAAAATTCAATATTTTTTTCTGTTAGTTCGAGTTTATCACTTTATCTTCAAAAAAAATACATTATTATAAGTAAATATTTCATTTATACGGAAAGTATACATATAGCAACGTATTAAATACAACATTTACGCTTCAATATTTTCCTTATTTCGAACAATGAAGTTTACATGTGGGGAGGGGAAAACAGGGTGGGGGGGATTTTTTTCAAAAATAGTATTTCAAGCTGCAAAGTGATATTTCAGTAAAAGCTTTCTTTTCAAAATATCTTAAAACATTTCTAACATCTAAACTTAGCTTTACATTAATTTCAGTAATTTTAATATCACTGTGCAATAATCTGTATCAACATCAATCATCTAATTCTGAACAAGATGTGAACATTTTCTGTGAGCTGTCTGTATCTTCTGTCGTTTAGCGTTAGCTGCCTACACAGACCCCCACTGTACAGGGGGGAGGGACGGTGTGGTCCATCTCTTTGAGTGGAAGTGGAACGACATCGCCGCCGAATGTGAGAGATTTCTTGGTCCGTATGGATTCTGTGCCGTGCAGGTAACGTCTGTAGTAGAAATAGGAGATAGTGAATTTTATTACTTAAACAGTCTAAAACGAACGAGAAATAGTAGTTTTAAAAAAAAAGTATTATACGATGAAGGTATGGTTTATTATAATTGTTAGTCCTCATGATCTACTTCCTAAAAATAAAGAAATATTTTTTTTGAGATAACTTTTGTCGGTAATACATACAAATAAATGAATGTGTGCAGTTCAGATGAGTTCTATGTAATAGATCTTTTTTAGGTAGGGACTAAACAATACAATGCAAATTTCACCAGTTATTTCTTGTTAACTACCCTGCAAATAAAAGCTGATGCGTCATCTCTTTTAGATTACATCACAATTTCGTATGTTTTCTTCCAGGTACATACAAATATTTGGAAAAATTCTATATCTTTGTATATTTTCCGCATTAAAAAAAATTAAATGTTTTTCTACATACTTTTGTGTTCAATTAATTTTAAAAAATGATTTATTTTAAACTACTGGTCTGTTTTTTCACAGACATCTCCAGCCAACGAAAACAAAATCGTCACTGACCCCAACCGTCCATGGTGGGAGCGTTACCAGCCAGTCAGCTACAAAATCCAAACCAGGAGCGGCTCCGAGGACGAGTTCCGTAACATGGTTCAGAAATGTAACAATGCTGGAGTCCGGTAGGTGTTCTTATATATAAACAGCCCGAAACAATAGCTGGCGAAATTATTTAAAAAATATTCTTGCTATCGTTATTCTTTTTCAAGTCTATGCGGGACAACAAATGACAGCAGAAAATATAATTTCCAAGTCGATGTTTTAACAAATAATAATAAATGACAATAGTACATCTAAAAACTTTTTTTTATATTTGAAACATGCAACAAAGCCCGTCCAAGGACGAACTGCCGTCGTTTCGGTGACATGTTGTACATCCCCTTCATCATCCTTTTCGACCGGCCATAAATATACATCACGTGAAAAATACTATCTTTATAGCTATAATAAATACTATCTTTATAGCTATACTAAATAACTCGTAACGACAGGTTTTTTTACTATAAATCCCAAGGTGCAGCTCTCAAAATAAAGTCTTAGAAAAAAAAAAGACTGCACAAAAACGAACTCGCCTTGAACGTCCGCGTAACTTGTTCGATATAACGTTTTTTTTTTAATTTCTGATTGGCTGTGGGAGTCCTTAGGAGTTTGAGGGACCAATCGCTATCGATGACGTCACAGAAAAAAATTGCCTTTTGTTATATAAGGGTTAGAGGTTTATATGCTTAAACTCTAAAATCCCATGTATATGTGTTGCTAGAATCTACGTGGATGTGGTCATCAATCACATGACCGGAGCTGGAGGTAGAGGCCAAGGAACCGGGGGCTCGTCCTACGACGCAGACGGCCTTCAGTTCCCTGGAGTTCCCTTCGGCCCGACAGACTTCAACGACGGAAGTGAATGTCATTCCGGCGACCTTAACATTCACAACTACAATAATCCCGAGGAAGTCAGGTATAACACTAACAAAACTCTTTCAAAGTCATCTTTCTAAACTTACCCTTTTCATGTTTATTTGTTAGTCTGGCTTCACACAGACAACAGTTTTGGGAAGTTTTAATAATTCTTCTCTGTTCATGTAAAAAAGAAAAATAGAATTACGTTTTCATAGAAAGAGATTTTTTTATTTTAATTTATCTAGGTCATTCTAAACTAAAGGGCTTAATCTTCTAAGAATCAAATCAAGACTTATCAAACGAAATGAGATAACTTATTATTCAAATTAAAGAAATTACATGTCTTTACGTAATGATGACTAAACAAAATGTTATATTTTACCCTGAAAATAAATGTTTGTTTTGTTAAATTCAAAAGGAACTGTCGTCTAGTGGGTCTCCTTGACCTCCGTATGGGCAAAGATTACGTCAGGGGTAAAGTAGCCGACTACCTGAACCACCTGATTAGCCTGGGTGTGGCCGGATTCAGAGTGGACGCCGCCAAACACATGTGGCCAGGGGACATTGTTGGAGTGTTCAATAAAGTCCGCGTAAGTCACGGTTCATGTTGCCACGGTCATTGGTGACACGGTTCTGTAGACACGGTTCTGTAGACACGGTTCTGTTGACACGGTTCATGTTGACACGGTTCTGTTGACACGGTTCATGTTGACACGGTTCCTGTTGACACGGTCATTGGTGACATGGTTCCTGTTGACATGGTTCCTGTTGACACGGTTCCTGTTGACACGGTCATTGGTGACACGGTTCCTGTTGACAGGGTTCCTGTTGAAACAGTTCCTGTTGACACAGTTCCTGTTGACACGGTTCCTGTTGACACGGTTCCTGTTGACACGGTTCCTGTTAACTCGGTTCCTGTTGTTGACACGGTTCCTCTTGACACGGTTCCTGTTGACACGGTTCCTGTTGACACGAATCCTGTTGGTATGGTTCCTGTTGACGTCGTTCCTGTTGACACGGTTCCTGTTGACACGGTTCCTGCGAACACAGTTCATGTTGACACGGTGTATATTGACACATCCCTTATTGACAACGTGCACGTTGACACAGTCCATGTTGACGAAGTCCATGTTGACACAGTCCATGTTGACACAGTCCACGTTGACACAGTCCATGTTCACACAGTTCGTGTTGACACAATACTTATTTGTCTACATCTTTGTCTCGTCAATGCATTACTTGTCGTATCAGTATCATAGGGCCCTATAGGAAACAAATGCATTGCAGAGAAATTTAGTTGTTAAAAATGTGTATACATAATCAACAAAGTTTTTTTAATCAAATAAAATAAATCGAAGTACTTTTTAACAAATCGAGGACTACCTAGTTGAAATTTATTGTTATGGTACAATGTATTAAAAATATAGTGTTATCGTTACCAACATTGACAAACGTTATATCCAACTACATCAAGATATCTTTTGCCTAAGAATTTTCATTAACAATTAATTTTTTAGCATGCAATTAAAAGTAATGATAGCTTTTTCAACATATTTGGTATAATATGCTGAGTAGGCCTGACCTGTCTAATATTTGGGTGTCTGGAATTTTTTCCTGCCATTTTATATTGAGAAATTTAATTTTCGTCAGCTCATGGTGTGAAAGTGGCTCAGCAACCTCGCATGGCGTTAATAGTATGTCCAAGTTGTATATGCATGTAGTAATGTTTAATTTAAAGACCAAAGTACTGACGATTAAATTTTAAATAATTTTATGTAACTTTAATTAAATTTATGTTTTCGATGACAGGATGTAGCCATGGGCGGCAGACCTTTCGTGTACCAAGAGGTCATTGACCAGGGAGGTGAACCGATCAAAGCAGAGGAGTACTTCGCCACAGGAAGAATAACGAACTTTAAATTTGGACTTCAGCTGGCGAATGTATTCAGGTGAGAATCTATGGAAGAGTTGCAATGAATTTGATGACGGGATTATTTTTTTAGAGAATTACAACCAGTTAAAATGCAATGTATGACAATGACAACATATACCCCTTGTAAACAGCAAAAATAAATGTGTATTAATGCATACCGTTGTTTACAAATCTGAAACCCATTTCTACAGACGTCAGAATCCAATGAAATATTTGAGCACGTGGGGTGCATCCTGGGGAATGTGGGCCACCGACACGGTTGTAAACTTTATTGACAACCATGACAACCAGAGAGGTCACGGAGGTGGTGGCGGCGTCCTCACCCATTGGGAGCCCAGACCTTACAAGGTCAGTTATGTGTAAATGATGGAAGCCAAGACATAAATAAATGATCAGTATTGGGATTCGACAAATTATAAAGTCTAAATGCTAAGTAATGAGAGTGAAAACCTAGCAAAAATGACATTTTTTGGGGAGCCATGCCATTATAAGTGAAACGGGACACCAAGACCTACCTTATAAGATAAGTTGTATATAAAGGAAGCAATCTTTGATGAAGTTTTGTAAATTCCAAATGTAAATTGAATGACGGCTTCAGGATCACTCGGTTCATTCAACTTGCAAGCCATAAAGAATGTATATAATAAAATAGTAAACCTTGTGTTAGTTTGACGCAATGAAAATGTCAAAACAAATACACATGTAATTATAATACTCCACTGTAATATGTACATTATTCAACCTTGTTGATTTGAGATTTTTCGTTTCCACTTACCTTCAGCTGGCCACTGCGTTCATGCTCGCTCACCCGTACGGATTCCCACGAATCATGAGCAGCTACGAGTACAACAGAGCCAACAACTACGAGGGTCCCCCACACAACGGTGACATGAGCACCGCCAGTGTTGGCCTTGACGGCCTTGTCTGTACAGGTGGATGGAGCTGTGAGCACAGGTGGGAATCTGACAACTAATCATTTATCCTTAACACCATTTAGTAGCTAATAACTTCTATCGCATTTTCTGTATGTACATTAGGGCTGGTAGTAATTAAAAACATTGTTCGATTGATTTGGAAAAAAATTAATCGATTATTCGATTACTTCCGATTAATTATAACTTTGTAACGCTTTTATAGATCCTGTTAAGACACGATTCATTATTTAGCGAAATCGGTTAAGTCGTGGTAATTTCATGGCTCCCAAATTTTTTGACTTAGCATAGCAAATTCGTTCTGCTATGCAAGAAATAAGTAAGAAAAAACCTTTTTGTTTACGTATGCACGTCTAAATAAATAATATTAATACGAAGGTGACGTATGTAAATAACAAAATATTAATTATTAATAAATTGTAAAACTAAATATCAGAAATATGTTCTTAAATTTTAATCGATCAAATTAATTTTAATCCATTAATTTTTTTACAATTAATTCATCGTTGGTTTCCGCAGCCGTTATGCATGTGTATAATTTTATTATGAATATGCTTAGGAACACCGAGATGAACGTGTTTCCTTTAAGTGGAGATCCAAGACTTAGTCAGTCTCAAACACTTTCACATGTGTTGTCTCTGTTTTCACTCTTACACATTTAAATATTGGTGCATCTGTTTCAAAAAGCAAATATATTCCAAGATCAACAGTTTGTATATTTTTGGTATAGTTAATACATTGTTGTCAACATTTTAAATTAATTACAAGAATTCAATAATAATTGATTCCCTTAACTCTATTCAAATATATTTTCTTCACTCCCTTGAAATTTATTGGGGAAAAAAAATAATTTGTTTCCTCTTAAAATTTACATCTTGTAGATCTATATGAAATTTGTATTTTCAATTGTGGAGTTATCTACCAATGTTTTTTTTTAGTGCCCATTGAACTTGTTAACCTCTACAGATGGCGCCAAATCTACAACATGGTGGCCTTCCGAAACATCGCATCAGGCACTGGCGTCAACAACTGGTGGTCAGGGGCAGACTATCAGATCGCCTTCTCCAGGGGCAACAAGGCCTTCATCGCCCTCAACCTTGAAGGATTCGACATCAATCAAACTCTGCAGGTAATCTAACAGCACCGATATCTTACCCTTCTGATCAGCTGGTGAACGATTCTGCTTCCATTCAAAATGTAAGCCAAATATAAACCAAACGGGAAATCCAATGATGGGGGTTTTAGAATAATTATTTCCAGGGGCGTCACTTTAGTTGATGTCACCCGGGGAGGTAGCTCAAGGTGGCAACCCTTCATGACTTACCCCACAGTGCCTAAATAACGGGGACATACAGGACGTTACATTTTTTGGGTAACGCCTTGTGATGGTGTCGCTGTGAACCCTCTGATTTATTCATGAACATTTCCTTACCACAGACTGGTCTTCCTGGTGGCACTTACTGTGACGTCATCAGTGGCAACTATGAAAACGGCAGTTGCACAGGTAAATCTGTGACGGTTAACGGTGACGGCACCGCTCGTATTCAGGTGTGCTCAAGCTGTGAGGACCCGGCCCTGGCCATCCATATCGGTGAGGGTCATTTCTAGTACCAAATTTTGAAAACTTGATATTAAAACACTAATTCATTTTCATGCCATCATCATTGTATCAATCTCTTTGTGTCCTTCTTTGATGTTCATCGTGTCGTCATACTAATGGCATCCTTACTTTAGCGCAATAACGTGAAACCATCACATCCTACCATCGTATCCTACCATCACATCTTACACAGACTTTTCATTTTCCATATTTATCCAATATCCCAAGAAAACATATTACATCTACAACAGCATCCATCATATTGAATACCCTACGAAACAAATTTTATCCACAATAGCATTCATCTTATCTAATACCCCCAAAAACTCATTTCACCCACAACAGCATTCATTTCCATCCACCACCCCCAATGTAATACACTGTCATCACTGTCATCACTGTCATCCTTATACAGAATCCCCACGAAGCACAGATCTGTCCATCCACTACCTTTGTCATGACGTATAAATCGGTTTTCTAAATTCAGTCAGCTGTATTATTAACAACAAATTCTTGTTTTTCACACAGGTGCTAAAGTTGGGTCACCAGCCAGACGATTCTAAACACTTTATTATTCCATCCGACGAATCACTCATGTGTTCATCATTTTTATTGTATTCCATACTTAAAAAGTTTTCAAAAAAACAATATTGCCTGACGTGCCATATTTTGTTGTTTTTAAAGGTTAATTTCATCGGTGTATTGCAAAATGTAGTGTCTTCGCTGTCTTTTTAAAGGATGGCTCTCATTGGTCCGATTTATTGTGTTTATCCGTGTTTGTGTCCTTGCGCATGTGCTTATAAGTTCGTGTATGGGTGTTTGTGTGTGGAAACAAATAAATTCCTTATTCCATATATCATGGAAATAATTTAATTCAGTGAAGATGCTTATTAAATCAGTAAAGTAATGGTGATGGCTTTTACCTTAAATAAACAAAGCGCATAACTAGAAAGTGTAAAAGAATTAGACATACAAAAGTGTAACACTGCAGACATTATTTACATGAGGTTAGTATGCATAAATTTATTCTAACTTTCATAATTTTGCAAAAGAACTCTTCAAATTCTTTATCTGCCCAATAAACGAACATGCTTTTAAAAACCCAACTAAATATTACTTATAGCAAACATCTAATAAGTCATTATAATTTCTTTAAATCCCTTATTATTATTATTCATCCTCACTGTGAAAATTGTGAAACAAACTATGGAATGTTGATGAGTCATTTATGACTTTTATATTAATTTGTAGCTCCGCATTTGTTACTTTGAATCCAAACCATTATGCTTATAACTAGCTACCTTACCTTGAATTGGGAACCACTGGTCGCTACGTGTGACCTCTTTCATGGACATCAACGCTTTTAAGATGGACCTCATCTGTGGTGAATTGTGTCACATTCACTATGACGTGAGATGTTGCACCTTTCGTTGGGAAGTGTGATGGCTGGTATATGAT
The DNA here is from genome assembly GCA_002072015.1 of Radix auricularia. NCBI lineage: Eukaryota > Metazoa > Mollusca > Gastropoda > Lymnaeidae > Radix > Radix auricularia. The sequence continues at coordinate 95,452 of MUZC01004570.1, read as the reverse complement.
GCGTCAACTCTGTGTTTTGACGTGTCAACAATCGCTGTGAATTACCTCATCCTGTAAGGCCGGACCTTCTCCATTTCGATGCTTGTTTAACCCTCCAGTACGTGTGACATTCTCAGTTAGACTTTTTCACACTGCCATCATATCGCCTGATACATTTATAATTGTGACACGGAAACAATACCCTTGTTTGAAAATACTTTCCTATGATGATTAATGAAAACCTCAAACCAAAGAATATGCTCCAAATTGCTTCAACTTACACCCTCATATCTGTGACTCCCTTATTGAGACAAACACGGCCCTGATCCCCCCTCCCCCCTTTACCATCACGGGTCATCAGGACCTGGCATACACATGCCAGTAAACTGAAAAAATAAACGTGACAAAACCGACAGGAAAGGCAACCATGAAAACCTTATCAATCATGTTGGCACGAGTTGTCCCACTGGGATCTGGTATATACATTTTTCTTGGAGCACCTTGGGAATTTCGTCTTTTGGCCAATTAGGTCTGGAAAATATAAACATATATTTTCAGATATTATTAGTTTTTGCTGTTGTTGTTTTCGTTTGTTTGGTTTAAAATTCCCTCATGTTAACCATTTCAACATTGTCATGATGCCTTGACAATATGTGCACCCATACAATGAGACTATTTGGTGCATTGCTTAAAAAGTGAAATATTTTGTTAGGGCTGCAAAACTTAACGATTAATTTCTCGATAAGTCGGTTAAAGTTTTTATTGCTTAAAATTATTTTAATCGATTAAATAGCCATTAAAAATAAAGACAATTTAGAAAAAAGTACAATTTATTAATAACCAATTTATTATTAATAATTTAATAATTAATAATAATTTAATTTTTTTTACGTAGGATATTTTTAATTTAAAAAAAAGATTTTTAAAGTGTAAACTTTAAAATAAGCTGTTTTATAAGCAAAATGATATTTAAAAAATAATTAAACATTGTTTTTACTTAGATCTAATTAACAATATTAAAATTTAAACTACTTATACTTAAAAATATCTCCTAACAATTTTATATCTTTTTTATTAAATACTGACATTTTCAGTTTAATGACGTTATACATCTTTATTTTTAAGCTGAAATCAAAATTATCGATTAATTAATAGGTAATTTTTAAATGTTCTATCAAAATTAGTGAAAAGAATTAATTCTTTTTACCTACTAATTTAATTAACGCTCAAAGCACCCTAAGCTATCTATCGCAATGATTACTTATCATCATCATTTACTCTTTTGACCTAAAGAAAATTATTTAAAATGATTGTTTTTAATATCTTTTTTTTTATTTGCAATGGTTCAATTTAATATATGAAATTATACAGACACCTAATAAGAAGATGTTCTAATTCTGGTGTATTGAAAACGCCAATGGAATAACGCCCAAAGTATGTTTTAGTTCTATTGTATTGAAAACACCAGTGGAAAAACGCCCAAAGTATGTTTTAGTTCTATTGTATTGAAAACACCAGTGGAAAAACGCCCAAAGTAATTTTTATTTCAATTGTATTGAAGACGCCGAGGGAATAGCGCCTCAAACCTAGTTAGCTCAAACCTGAACAGACTTCAGCTAGGCTCTACTCGGATTCGTTCAGTCACACCCGCAGACCCTGGTGTACTGCTAAATGCTGAGAAAGAGACCGCTGTAAGGTTGAGTGACCGTTTATATAGGCCTCTACTGTAGCGTGGCTTGACCGAAACGTTCTCATGTGATTGGTCAGTGGCGTGTACCAACTGTTAATCACGCACTGACATGCATGGCTTCGAGAACGTTCGACCAACCTTTACTATACTCATGCTACGGAATATTCCATGGTCCATCATGGATCTTTGTCCATCTCAAGGACAGCGTCCCTGTTGCGTTGATGGACCTACCCCTACCCTCAATGGTTCTCAAAATTGCAGAGGTTCTAAAATGGAGGTGGGGAGGTATTCAACAGTGACTACCTTAACAAACACATTGTAGTGACTACCTTAACAAACACATTGTAGTGACTACCTTAACAAACACATTGTAGTGACTACCTTAACAAACACATTGTAGTGACTACCTTAACAAACACATTGTAGTGACTACCTTAACAAACACATTGTAGTGACTACCTTAACTAACACATTGTAGTGACTACCTTAACAAACACATTGTAGTGACTACCTTAACAAACACATTGTAGTGACTACCTTAACAAACACATTGTAGTGACTACCTTAACAAACAAATTGTAGTGACTACCTTAACAAACACATTGTAGTGACTACCTTAACAAACACATTGTAAGTGACTACCTTAACAAACACATTGTAGTAACTACCTTAACAAACACATTGTAAGTGACTACCTTAACAAACACATTGTAGTAACTACCTTAACAAACACATTGTAGGGACTACCTTAACAAACACATTGCAGTGACTACCTTAACAAACACATTGTATACGTCCTGTTGTAACGCGAAATCGTTTTTTCTTGTTATATGACCATTTGTTTGGAACACGACTGGCGCACGTGCTAGAAATTTTATTTGTAAAACTCACACTTTAAAAAATGGGGAGATAAAAGACAAACAAATAGGAAAAAAAAAAAAAATCAACAAAAAACAAACAAACACGCATGCGCAACTTGGTTGAATCACAACACTACGTCATATTCCACCTCTCAGTGTTCAAGTATTTAAGTTGCTACAATACAACGAAACACTCGCATAATAACTGGTAAATTTTAACTAAATTCACTATATATGATTTTATAGAAAGTTTACGAGAGGAGCCAAGGAAAGAAAAAGAAAATTGACCAGACAATGTCACATCTTCTAAACCACCTGAAGAGAGGGCAAAAGTAAAGTTCTTTAGACAGATTTTCAGTCAAAGTCAAACCTGGTGAGCCTCTATACCAGGGTGAACTACAGAAAAGATGCAGAAAATAGACTTCTTCTTCTTCGTTCTCAATATTGAATATTGAGTTTTGCGTGCCACGAGTTTTGCGCCAATTGGCCCGTGGTCTCCGACTTCAGCCTGTTGTGTTTTCTGGATTTGCTTCCAAGACCAAGACCATCTGCTAGGCAGCAGTTGTTTTTTGGCAGGTGATGCAGCGTTCACAAGCTAGGGGTTCCAAGCATTACCCCGCCGCTTTTCGCCCATTTGGGGCTGGGTGGAGCTCGGTGACACCCGGGGCCACGGGAACAAGTCCTTGGCTTCACATGGAATCGAACTCGTGACCATCGGAACGACAGTCGAGCACGCTTGCCACTCGACCACCGCGGCCCCCAGAAAATAGACGAAACAAACAAACAACAGAATGCCAGGCATGTTCCTGAAATTTTATTTGAAGCCGACTTTCCTCCCAAACAATAACATTTCCTACTCACTACTCAACACCATGTCAGCAAGCGCGTGACTCGTCTCACCAAGTTAAAGTGAGGCTCAAGTTTTATTTACTGCAACTTAAGTTCTTTTTATTTGTTTTTTTAGTATTCAGATATGTTTACACTAGATTGTGCCGGGGCGCCGTGGTGCCTGCGGCGCCCCCCCCCCTTTTTAGGGCGCCGACTAACTTGTCCTTTTTGATAAATACGAAATATCAACCCCGGTTGACACACAAGGGTTGACACCAAATTCTAAAAATTTTCTGTGCTCGAATTTATGCCAGAAAAAAAAGAAGACAAATTTCTTTCGACTTAAAAAAAAATTTAAAAATTCAATGACATAAGTTAAACACTAAAACTTTTAATTTAAAAAAAATCAGTTTACTTGCAATAATAAAACAATCACAACCTACAGAAAGCAATAAAAAAATTGGGGAAAAAAGAAAAGAAACATTTGCAGCAGAGATATTTTTTAAAAGGCTGGACATGAAAGAGGCGGTTTCTTCTGTTTTAAAAGATATAAAACCACTTTGACTTTGACACCACTGTGGGGTGGGGAGAGTACTATTAGTCTGTAAACAATTTTTTCTTTGTAGCTTATTTTTTTAGAAGAAAATTATGAATTCAATGTATTTGAGTTAATATTTTCTTTAATTTATATTTATTAAAAGCTTGTAAGCATAAATATGCATTTTTATATGCAGGTAGTCCTCCGGTTACGACTGTCCCATCACGACTTACGCTGTTTCGTGGTTACGAACGCGCCTCCATAAAGAATAATTTTACGTGTTATTCCGTTTTCTAAAATAATTTTTTTAGCTTTTGTTTTTCACGGGGTAACGAATTTTTTTTCTCTATCTTAAATCAAACATTAATTTTAAAAAATTATTATTATTATTATTATTTCAACCTGCAACTTTCGTTTGCGAATTTTCCTCATGACGAAGTTATCAATCAAGTCAGTAAAGCTAAGTAGGCTCACAATAGTTCCTTCTCAATGCTCATTAGAGAGAGCATATTTATTCTTGGTTCTCATATGCAAATTCTACCTTACATTTAAACGCCAGAAGGGAAAGTATTTGATAATAGGTCTGTGATCTAGCACAAGTTTCAAGTAATAAATGATTTTCTTTACGTATTTATTTCTAATATAAAAAATGCATAGCCCTTTTTATTTCTTGCTTTTTAATGAAAATTACGTTTTCTGTATAACATCAACATAATTTTATGGGGGAGTGTGGGGGGGGGTTGGCTAACTTGGGTTCTGCCCCGGGAGGCACATACTCACACTACGCCGCTGGATCAGAGGTGAGAAACAGCGACTATAAAAACTGCAAAGATCATCCTGACAGGCTACTTCGAGAACGTTCTCCTTAACTCAATCACAGGAAACTGTGTCCTCAATTCAATGACCGGCCCACATGAATACAGCCATCAAAATTATAGGGGAGCTAAGCACATTCTTTGACCTGATTGATTGCAGAGAAACCTTGATAGAGCTATAAATAGGTTAACGTTTCAGAGCATCAAGAACTTGTACTTTCAACGGTCAAGTATAAAGTCTTTGAGTCAGGGGGAAAAACAGTTGTTAGAGCAGACGATACTAAAGATGTTGTCTGCCTTTGTTGTGTCACTGCTTTTCGCTTCTGGTAATTAAAAATATTATAATATTCACATTACGAGGATATGTTATAAGATTTTAAAAAATAACTTTATTTTGTCAATTTTATGTACTCTTTACTTGGTGAGAAAAATACGTCGATGATTTACTGTACTATCTCTTTAGGAATGCGATCAATCACGCATTTTTAAAATTATTATTATTTTTTTTTAGTGGTCTTGTTGTTATTGTTCAAAGTTCTGCAATTAACATTTTTGTGTTTGTTTGTTTGTTTGTTTTTTTGCGGGTGGGGGGGGGGTCTTCATATTTCAAACAGCTAAGTTTAATGCATATTTATGTGAACAATAACTTGAATTAATTATTTACGATTATCAAACACAAGATACAAATACAATGCTTGCCTTTGATATAAAAAAAAACGGTGTGACTGGAAGTTGTCGCCTATTGACCACCACTCCCCAACCTTCTTATCTTATCTTAACTTATATGTTACAGACGCTCCTTCTGTACAGAAGATTATTGCGTCCTACGTATTTCTATGGTTTGTGTTTATGTGCTTGTTCTTGCATATGGAATAAGAAATGTGTTTTTATCTTTATGTCTATCTGAGGGTTGTATTAAGTTATCTTTGTGTTGTATTACTAAATTAGAATTAATTGCCTTATGTATAATTACTAATTTACTCTTGGTTCTTCTATCCTCCAGTGTTTCAAGGTTTAATGATTTAACTAACGGTGTTACTCTTGTCAGTTTTGAATATTCTCCAGTAATGAATCTGGCAGCTCTTTTTTGGATTTGTTCTAACTTATCAATATATTTTCTTTGGTGGATGGGTCCCATACAGAAGATGCATATTCTAGTATAGGTCTCACCAGGGTGAGATAGCATTTTAGTTTTATATCTTTGTTACATTTGTAAAAGTTTCTTTTTATAAAGCCTAAGGTTTTGTTTGATTTTTTAATAACTTCATTGACATGGGGGTTCCAAGATAGTTTCTCATTTATTATGACTCCTAAATATTTTGCATCTTTAGTTTGGGTTAGTTCTTTTCCATGAATGAAGTATTTTGAAATTATTTTTTTCTTTTTCTTTGTTACTCTTAGCATTTGACATTTTTCTGGGTGAAAGGACATACTCCAGTTAGTTTCCCATTTTATTAATTCATCTAAGTCTTTTTGTAAAATTTTGCTATCTTGTTCTGACTTGATTGTTCTATAGATTATACAATCATCAGCAAATAACCTAACTTTAGTTCCTGTTGAGATATTGTTGGGTAAGTCATTTATATAAATTAAAAATAGTAAGGGACCTAGGACAGTTCCTTGTGGAACTCCTGAGTTAACCTTTATTGGTGTAGATTTAGATCCATTAATTATTACAGTTTGCTCCCTACCCAATAGGAAATCTTGGATCCAGTGATGTAAGGGACCTGAGATTCCAAAGTATTTAAGTTTTTTAAGTAAACTAAGGTGGTGAACTTTGTCAAATGCTTTTGAGAAGTCTAGTAATATTGTATCTATTTGATCATTATTATCTAAGCCTTTTGATAGATCATCTATTAGACCTATCAATTGTGTTTCACATGATCTGTTCTTNATTTTGAATTTATTTGTTTCTTTTTCTTTGTTACTCTTAGCAGTTGACATTTTTCTGGGTGGAAGGACATACTCCAGTTAGTTTCCCATTTTATTAATTCATCTAAGTCTTTTTGTAAAATTTTGCTATCTTGTTCTGACTTGATTGTTCTATAGATTATACAATCATCAGCAAATAACCTAACTTTAGTTCCTGTTGAGATATTGTTGGGTAAGTCATTTATATAAATTAAAAATAGTAAGGGACCTAGGACAGTTCCTTGTGGAACTCCTGAGTTAACCTTTATTGGTGTAGATTTAGATCCATTAATTATTACAGTTTGCTCCCTACCCAATAGGAAATCTTGGATCCAGTGATGTAAGGGACCTGAGATTCCAAAGTATTTAAGTTTCTTAAGTAAACTAAGGTGGTGAACTTTGTCAAATGCTTTTGAGAAGTCTAGTAATATTGTATCTATTTGATCATTATTATCTAAGCCTTTTGATAGATCATCTATTAGACCTATCAATTGTGTTTCACATGATCTGTTCTTCCTAAAGCCATGTTGGTGTGGGCATAGGGCATTATATTTGTCAAGGTGGTTAACTATTCTGCTATATATTATGTGTTCTAGTAATTTACAGGTGATACTAGTAAGTGATACAGGTCTGTAATTACCAGGGTCGGACTTATCACCTTTCTTAAAGAGTGGCGTTACATTGGCTAATTTCCAATCCTGGGGTACTTTACCCTGGTTTAGAGAGGCTTGAAAGAGAACTACAAGGATTGGGGACAGTTCATTGGTTAGTTCTTTTAATAACCTGGCAGGTAATTCATCTGGGCCAGTAGCTTTGTTTATTTTAAAGTTTTTTAGGAGTGAATGTATACCTATCTCATCTACAGCTATGTTACCTATTTCTTCCATTTTATTTCAATTTATTGAAATTTCCTTGTCGCCTGAGGCAGAAAATGATGATGCAAAATATGTGTTAAGGATATTAGCTTTAGTCTCATTATCATTATAGGTTTTATTATTTGAGCCTTTTAGTGTGGCTATACCTGAAGGCTCCATTTTTTTTTTATTTGATAAAGGACCATAAGTTTTTATTGTTATCTTTAGATATCACATTGTTTATATAATTATTTTGGAGGTTACGGCTAAGTTTTTGTGTCAAGTGTTTAATTTTTTAAAGTATTTTTTGTGTATCCTTTCTAAATTGGTAGCCTTACATTTCTTAAATAAATTCTCCTTTAGTTTGCAATATTTTTTTACTTTAAAATTGAACCAACATTTATTAATTCTATTTGAAGTTATTTTTGTTGGAACATTCTGATCCATTATGGCTTTTAGATTTGTTTTTATTTCCTTCCATATTTCTTCTACAGGGCTATCTATGCTGAATTTACTTAGGAAATTTTGTTGGAAATTAGAAGCTGATTGGTGTAATTTTATTAAGTTGCATTTATTCCAAAGATATATTGTTCTTTTAGGCATCTTATTTATTTTAGTTTTAATTGTGTTGGTTACACTAACAATATCATGGTCAGACAGCCCAGTGATTATTGTGCAGTCTAGTACTAGTCCTGGTCTGTTTGTTAGGAATAAATCTAGTAATTTGTTTTTCCTAGTTGCTTTTTTTACTACATGTTCTAGGTTTATGTTGTTTATAGTGTCTAAGAAATGTTCATTAATTTCTTTATTATTTTGGTGGCTATCAATTGTATAGTTTTTCCAATTTATATCTGGAAGATTTAAGTCCCCCATAGTCCAAATCACAGCATTTTTATGATTTTCTTTAATAGAAATTAGTTGACTGCAGAGATTCCTCATGTATTCTTTGTTTGTATTTGGTGGCCTATATATATAGCATCTCAACAATTCAATATAAATCTGAGAAATGTATTACAGAAGAACAAGAAATAATAAAAAGATGGACCGAATACTGTTCTGAGCTATACAATGAAGACTCAAAGGGCGACGAATCAGTGCTCAATTGCCCAACGTCATCTAACATGGTCATGCATTACATTCTCCGTGATGAGGTGGAACTTGCTGTGCAAAAGTTGAAAAAGGGGAAATCGGCTGGAGCAGACAACATCCCAGGTGAACTGATTCAGGCAGGAATTACTGGTGAACCAGTAATAAACATTCTAACTAGCATGTGCAACAAGATCTGGCAGACAGGAGAATGGCCAACACCCTGGACTCAATCGCTGGTTATAACGCTCCCAAAGAAGGGTAATCTACAATTGTGTTAGAACTACCGTACAATTAGCCTGATTAGTCACCCCAGCAAAGTCATGCTCATGGTAATACTAAACAGACTAAAACCACAAGCAGAGCAGATCATTGCAGAAGAACAAGCAGGCTTCAGAGCAGGAAGGAGCACAACAGAGCAGATCTTCAACTTGCGAGTGCTCTGTGAAAAACATCTGCAACACCAGAGGGACCTCTTTCATGTCTTCATAGACTTCAAAAAGGCGTTTGACAGAGTGTGGCATGCAGCACTGTGGGCAACCATGCACAAGTACAATATTAACGCCAACCTCATTACTGTGATCAAGAACCTATACAACAGAGCATCCAGCGCAGTACTCTACAACAGCAAGCTGGGAGATTGGTTCAAGACCACTGTTGGTGTCAGACAAGGGTGTTTACTCTCCCCCATCCTCTTCAACCTCTTCCTAGAAAGAATTATGACTGATGTGCTCGAAAACCATGTCGGAACGGTCAGCATCGGAGGAAGGATTATAACTAACTTACGCTTCGCCGATGACATAGACGGCCTAGCTGGCAGCGAGGACGAACTAAAAGAATTCCTTGCAAAGCTAGAGAAGACGTCGAAGGCCTATGGCATGGAAATTAATGCAGAAAAGACCAAGGTCATGGCAAACAAGAATTTCACAAGTGAAATACGGATAAACGGTCAAAAACTCGCGGGGGTCCCTACCTTCAAATATCTAGGGGCTGTAATATCCGATGAAGGCTCAAAGCCAGAAATTCTTGCCAGAACGGCCCAAACAACTGCAGCACTAAGCAAACTGAAAAACATCTGGCAAAGCAAGAAGCTCTCCCTGAGATCAAAGATTCGACTAATCTGGCGATGTCAGTCTTCCTCTATGGTTGTGAGGCTTGGACGCTCACCGCAGACCTCCAAAAAAGAATTAGTGCGCTTGAGATGAGATGTTTTCGAAAGGTATTAAACATCTCCTACACGGCGCACATCACGAACGAAACGGTCCGCGACAAAATAAGTGCTGTCATTGGCCCTTACGAGGACCTTCTCACCTCAATTAAAAAGAGGAAACTACGATGGTACAGACACGTGTCAAGATCTGGAGGTCTCTCAAAGACGATATTGCAAGGCACAGTCCAGGGAAGAAGGAAAAGAGGCAGACCAAGGAAGAGTTGGGAGGACAACATCAAAGAGTGGACCGGCCTTTCATTTAGCGATTCCCAGAAGGCAGCTCAGAACTGTGACACTTGGCATGAGTTAGTGCGCAGCTCAAAATGGTGCCCCAACGACCCAGCGTCGGGTTAAGGGATAGTTCAAGTTCAAGTTCAATATATACTGCCTACAATAAAGGGTGATGAATTTGGTGTAACTATTTTGCAAAAAAACAGATTCTATATTAGAGTTTGGTTGTGTGTTAATTTCTTCGGCTATGAGAGTTGATTTTATTGCAAGTAGGACGGCACCATGGTTGTCTGTTCTATCTTTTTCTAAATATATTATAATTGCTGCTAAAAATTTCAGAGTTATAATATATGTTGGGGTTCAACCAAGTTTCAGAACCAGCAATTATGTCTGGTTCTTCTGTTTTTATAAGAATTTCTAAATCTGGAATTTTATTTTTTATGCTTTGGAAATTAATTATTAGAGTTTTAAGAGTGTTTTGATTGTCAGTATTATTAGATTTTTAATTTTCATGGGTTTGTGTGGCAGGTCTGATTTTATCTAGGGTGTTTTTTATATTAGAATTAGCCAAAACACTGTAAACGTTTGTGGTGATCAGGTCTCTATAATTGAACAAGTCTGAATTGATTTGGAGAAATCCACAATGTGTGCAGTGCCAAGATGTATACTTATTTATTAGGCCCATTGATATGTACTTGGGTGTATTAACATGCAGGCAAACTGTGTGGTACCATTCATTGCAGGTGTCACACTGAATTGCTCCTTGTTTACTTGTGCATGTTTTTCTACAAACTTTGCATTTAGATGGTACTGGGCCTGGGTTTAGCTCTATGTCGCCGGAGAGAAGCAAGAATAAAATTAGGTGCTCTTGCCTATGTCTACATATTTTATGTTTCCATTGTTTTAGTGTAATTTCTTTTATTGTACTTAAGATAGAAGTGTAGTCAGGTACTGAATCTGTGTGCTTATTGTTGTGGTGGTTTATAAATATAGATATGTTACTATCACTTTTAGGATGTGTTTTGGTTGAAGTTAATGCCCTTAAAAGTATTGTGGTTATTACTAAGATTTAGATTCTCATTTTCAGTAAGGCTAGTTTACTAGTTTAAGTTTAAGGGTTACGACAAGTAGTCTCAACTAGACTTAGATTTAGACTTAATATATTTCTATTATTATTATTCTATGAGTTTAAGTATAATTTGTTTAAAGTGCGTTTATTTTTATATTAAGTTCAATTAAATTTAGCTTTGAATGTATAATTTATGTAATCCAAGTATTTGGGAGGTTTATTGGTGCTTTTATTAAATGTGAGCAGTTACGGTAAGTTCAAAACAATAATAATAACAATAAAAATAGCCGCCTTAACAGGTCTTAGTAATTTTAGTGCAAAATATCATAAAATACACAGTATAATATTATTAAACAGCTAATATTGTTATTATTAAACTAAATAAAGATTAGATTAGTGTTTTAGAAAGGATTAAGTATAATTAAATTTGAGAAATAAATGAAAATAATATGAAACTTAGCTCCAGTAACAAACAACGACTTTTCACAACCGGAAATACGTCATAGTAACCTTCTTAACAGATTAAAATAATTAATGCTCTTTCAAAAATTGTTCAAATTTGTGGTTAGTACAGGCCATAGAGATTCGCGCCAAAAACTCAATTTGGCGTTATTTTTTTCCGAAACTAATATCACATTCATATTAAGAAAGAAGATATTTTTGCGTCCTCTTAAAAGAGCAACTGAGAAGCGACTTTGGTTGTTCACGGTCCTTGCACTGTTTACTAAAAAAGAAAAAAAGTTGTGAATGTTTCTTTAAATCTATGACATTCCAAACATTTTATTTATTTTTAAAAATATTTTTTAAGAATTTTTTTTTAAATCTCTGACTCACTTTTTTTATCTACTGATGTCAGGGTTAAGGCTATTGTTAAATTTCATTTATAATTTAACAAAAAAATTATAGATCTATGAATAAGTTTTGTTTTATATTCACTACGGTTTATTTTCAAAATCTTCTTAAAAAGATGCTATTACATGTAAATATATAATTCATTCCAAAAGGATGCGAGTAATACTATTTGTAATACAACGATGACTAGTGGTGGAATTTTGAAAAAAAAATGTCTTACAAGCAATAAACATATATTTAATTAAATTTAATTAAATTGCGTTTCTTTCATAATTTCTTAGTATAAATCTAACATCTAAACTAAAGATCCCATCATTTACTCTGATGTTAATGTCCTTATGCAATAATCTGTAACAAAACTAAACCATCTAATCTTGAAGAAGAAGTCAAAAGTCAATCTGAGCTGTCTATATCTTCTGTCGTTTAGCGTTAGCTGGGTACACCGACCCCCATTGTACAGGGGGGAGGGACGGCGTGGTTCATCTCTTTGAGTGGATGTGGAACGACATCGCCGCCGAATGTGAGAGATTTCTTGGTCCGTATGGATTCTGTGCCGTGCAGGTAACGTCTATAGTAGATAAGGGAAATGAAGAGATTTATTTCTTGGTCCGTATGGATTCTGTGCCGTGCAGGTAACGTCTACAGTAGATAAGGGAAATAAAGAGATTTATTTCTTGGTCCGTATGGATTCTGTGCCGTGCAGGTAAGATCTACAGTAGATAAGGGAAATAAAGAGATTTATTTCTTGGTCCGTATGGATTCTGTGCCGTGCAGGTAAGATCTACAGTAGATAAGTGAAATAAAGAGATTTATTTCTTGGTCCGTATGGATTCTGTGCCGTGCAGGTAAGATCTACGGTAGATAAGGGAAATAAAGAGATTTATTTCTTGGTCCGTATGGATTCTGTGCCGTGCAGGTAACGTCTGTAGTAGATAAGGGAAATAAAGAGATTTATTTCTTGGTCCATATGGATTCTGTGCCTTGGAGGTAAGATCTACGGTAGATAAGGGAAATAAAGAGATTTATTTCTTGGTCCATATGGATTCTGTGCCGTGCAGGTAACGTCTACAGTAGATAAGGGAAATAAAGAGATTTATTTCTTGGTCCATATGGATTCTGTGCCTTGCAGGTAACGTCTATAGTAGATAAGGGAAATAAAGAGATTTATTTCTTGGTCCGTATGGATTCTGTGCCGTGCAGGTAACGTCTATAGTAGATAAGGGAAATAAAGAGATTTATTTCTTGGTCCGTATGGATTCTGTGCCGTGCAGGTAACGTCTACAGTAGATAAGGGAAATAAAGAGATTTATTTCTTGGCCCGTATGGATTCTGTGCCGTGCAGTTAAGGTACACAGTAGATAAGGGAAATAAAGAGATTTATTTCTTGGTCCGTATGGATTCTGTGCCGTGCATGTAAGGTATACAGTAGATTAGGGAAATAAAGAGATTTATTTCTTGGTCCGTATGGATTCTGTGCCGTGCAGGTAACGTCTGTAATAAATAAGGGAAATAAAGAGATTTATTTAGTAATTATTATAATAAAATGATAATTTATTTAGCGCTGTATCCCAGCAAGGAGCCGGGCTCACAGCGCTTTACATGGAAATAACAATACATATTTCAATAAAAAGAAACATTCATATCATACTAACTACATAAATGACAATACGTTATACTCAATACATTAGCTACGTTAATCATTTAAAGAAATGTTGTTTTAATAATTTTGAAAATGAATTTTAAAAAGATGTGTCTTAAGTGCAGTCTTGAATGACTTAGCAGTTGAAATACTCCGTATGTGTAATGGAAGAGAATTCCATTGTTTGGTGCACAAAAAGAGAATGACCTTTCGCCAAATGTTTTAGTTCTTGTCTTAGGAACACAGAGAATGCGTGTATCTGCAGAAGATCGTTGCTGACAACTTGGTGAGTAGACTGACAAAAGTTCAGTAAGATATGAAGGGCATGAGTCAGGTGGATTCTACGGTAGATAAGGGAAATAAAGAGATTTATTTCTCGGTCTGTATGGATTCTGTGCCGTGCAGGTAACGTCTATAGTAGATAAGGGAAATAAAGAGATTTATTTCTCGGTCCGTATGGATTCTGTGCCGTGCAGGTAAGCTCTACGGTAGATAAGGGAAATAAAGAGATTTATTTCTTGGTCCGTATGGATTCTGGGCCGTGCAGGTAACGTCTGTAATAAATAAGGGAAATAAAGAAATTTATTTCTTGGTTCCAATGATCAATAGTAGTTTTAGAAAATCGACATTTAAAAGCTGAAGTTATTGAAGAGACTCATAAACACCTCATAAACTTTCTCAAAAGAAGAAATATATTTTTCCAATGAAGTTTGTCTATGATAGATACAAATACGAAGGGTGTGCCCCTTAGATGATTTCTTGGTATTACGGTTCCGGGAAGGGTTGCACACATACTTGTCACCGACCACAAGTAAGGCACGCTAACATAACAGCAGCTCGAAACTAACAAACCCTGGCGTCAAACGCCAAAGTCCGATGAAGTGTTTAGTGCTAGTCACATATGAATACAGTTGTCGTACGGATCTTAGACAGAGAATCAGATGCAAAGTTGATGATGAAAACCATAGTAACCGATGAGGGTAAGGTTCTCCGAAACGACCGTTTTGTTCCTCTCACTTGCATCTGACGATTAGTATCGCTTATGACCAGAATAGCCCATACCGATTAACAAAAGTTACCACGAAGAACATAGCGGACGTCAGCTCTGAGGAAACTTTTCAATGGGTGTAATGCCCTTATATCAGTCCCATTGATGACCCCTTGCCTAGCGACAGTTCTCCCGGCATCCTTCCGTCTCGCGAGACGATGGTGCATCACCGTTGGGTTGGGTTGCATTTTCTCGAGTGGCTGTGCAGTCCTATCCTTGAGTGACAGTCTTTGCCACAGTTTTTACACACGAGTTCTGTGCTTCCAAATGTTTTGGCTTTTCTCCTAGCTCTTCTGTCTGCAGCCTCCTCCATTCTTCGCTCCTCGGCTACTATGACGCCCTCTTTGACAACTGTGCGCCACGTGGATCAGTCTTCTGCCTTACACTCCCAGTCACTTGTATGTATTTTGGCTGCTTTCATGTCCATTTGACAGACATCTTTAAAACGCAAGCGTGGGCGACCTGTTTTCCTCTTTCCTGAAGCAAGTTCACCATGTAGGAGGTCCTTCGGGATGCGGCCGGGGCTCATTCTTTTGACATGTCCTAGCCACCTCAGGCGTCTTTCACTAAGAATTGAGAACATGCTTTGGGTATTGGCACGCGTTAGGACCTCACTATTAGGCACTTTGTCTTGCCATTTAATACCAAGGATGCGGCGCAAGCATCTCAAATGGAAGCTGTTAAGCTTACGCTCTTGTGATGTATAAGTGGTCCATGTCTCGCTCCCATATAGTAGTGTACTGATGACACAGGCTCGATAGACGCACAGTTTGGTTTTCTCCGTTAGCTTGGTGTTTTGCCAGACCCGCTTATTTAGTTTAGCCATTGTTGCGGCTGCCTTGCCAATTCTGCTGTTTATTTCTTCTTCAATGGACAGTGTGTTGGAGACCTTGGATTCCAAGTAGGTGAAGCTGTCCACAACCTCCAAGTTTTCATTATCGATATTTATGGTAGGAGGAGGTCGAGTGTCTTGGGCCATGATGTTTGTCTTTTTCAAGCTGATTTGCAGACCAAATTCTTTGCAGGCATTGGAGAAGCTTGACACGAGTTGTTGCAAACCTGATTCTGTATGTGCTGTTAGTGCCGCAACATCCGCAAATAGTAGCTCTCGAATTAGGACATCCGTCGTTTTGGTCTTTGCTCGGAGGCGGGCAGTGTTGAAAAGTCCTCCATCAGCTCTGTTATGTAACCAGATTCCCTCACTGCTATCCTTGAATGCGTATCGAAGAAGTACAGAGAAGAATATTGCGAAGAGTGTTGGTGCGATTACACAACCTTGTTTAACTCCGCCGCTGATAGGGAAGGCCTCTGACTTAGCTCCATTGAACTGCACTGTGCCAAGCATATTTTCATGGAACTGTCTGATGAATGCAAGTAGGTGAGGGGACAGCCAATTTTTGCCAGTATTTGGAATAGCCCGTTGCGACTGACTAAGTCGAAGGCATTTTGGGACATAAGTTGCTTGAAGACTTTCCCCGAAGAGACCTATGAAGAGCCTTAATCACAAGGGTTCTGACTTCCATTCACTTAACGTTATGACGGACTACACAATACGATGCAAATTTTATCAGTTATTTCTAATGATCTATTCTGCAAGTAAAGGTTGCTGCATCATCTCGTTTACATTACACCAGAATTTTAAATACTTTCTACCAGCTACATAAGAATATTTGTACTATGTCTATCCCGCGGTACAATAACTACATTATATACAAATGTTTTGATGGTATGTTCATAAAATATTTTTTAAACTACTGGTCGGTTATTTCACAGACATCTCCCGCCCACGAAAACAGAATCGTCACGGACCCCAACCGTCCGTGGTGGGAGCGTTACCAGCCAGTCAGCTACAAAATCCAAACCAGAAGCGGCTCCGAGGACGAGTTCCGTAACATGGTTCAGAAATGTAACAATGCTGGAGTCCGGTAGGTTTTCTTATATATGAGCAGTAGGAAATAATAGCTGGCGAAATTATATTTGCTATGCGTTTTTTAGTCTATGCGTGATAACAGCTGACAGCAGGAAAACTTAGTTCTCTTGTTAAATTGTTTCAAAATAGATTACAAATAATGCATTTTAAAAACAATCATTTTGTCAAATAAAATCTTTTTATAATTTAACTCCCGAAAATGCAATGTGTATTGTTCTTCACAATTAGAATTTACGTTGATGTGGTCATTAATCACATGACCGGAGCTGGAGGTACTGGTCAAGGTACAGGGGGCTCGTTCTTCGACGCAGACCATCTTCAGTTCCCTGGAGTTCCATTCGGCCCGACAGACTTCAACGACGGAAATGAGTGTCACTCCGGTGACATGAGCATTCATAACTACAACAACCCCGAGGAAGTCAGGTGAATATTTATTTTTAAAAAAGCTGGTTCTGAAAATTGAATTTTTAAGATTGTATTTATGTTCTTGATTCATATTTGCAGAAGCTTTTTGGAGTTCTGAGCTGTTCTTCAGTGATAATGCCACTAAAGAAATGAGCTCCAGGCTTTTATAGAAGATTCTTCTTTTAAAACGAGACAACTTCTATAATTACAAGAACATTATCTTCAATGATCCAAATCATAACTAATCGAACATTCTTCAAGTAATGACGATAGTTGTTTTTTATGGTTAAGAAGCATATTTTTTGTCAAATGAAGGCTATTTTCAATCCAACAGGAACTGTCGTCTTGGGAGTCTCCTTGACCTCCGAATGGGCAAAGACTACGTCAAGGGTAAAGTAGCCGACTACCTGAACCACCTGATTAGCCTGGGTGTGGCCGGATTCAGAGTGGACGCCGCCAAACACATGTGGCCCGGGGACATTGTTGGGGTGTTGAACAAAGTCCGCGTAAGTCCCAGCCCATGTTGAAACGGTAAATGATGACTCGGTCCAAGGTTGTTTGCCGCATGTCAGTACTAAGAAATCTCATGTAAAAGTAATTAAAATGAATTTCTTTGGTGGCAGGATGTATCCATGGGAGGCAGACCGTTCGTGTACCAAGAGGTCATTGACCAGGGAGGCGAAGCAATCAAAGCTGAGGAGTACTTCGCTACAGGAAGAGTCACAAACTTTAAATTTGGTCTACAGCTGGCGAATGTATTCAGGTAAAGCACGATTGAAAAGATTTCAATGAATTGGATGAATGGATTTGTTTAAAATCCCATAAACGATTGTTATAGGAGGTCCTAACATTTCCATTAAAACTTATTAGGGGCTTGGTAGGCGTTGTTGGTAGCCCCGACACCCTTACAGTTCGGTGGATAACTTTTTTGGCGTTAGTCATTCATCATTTTATTGTGGCTTTACGGGGGTTCGATCCCACGCCCTCAGCTTGTGAGGCGAGCGAACGATTGACTTGCTATCCAGATAGTTTTTTAAGAGAATTAAAACCAGTTACAATGCAGAGTGTGACAATGACATCACATGAGCCAAGTAAACAGCATAAATAAGTATGCAATAATGTTAAAAAAAATCGTTTTATAAATTGACCCTAATTTCTACAGACGTCAGAATCCCATGAAATATTTGAGCACATGGGGCCCAGGATGGGGAATGTGGGCATCTGACATGGTTGTAAACTTTCTTGACAACCACGACAACCAGAGAGGTCATGGGGGTGGTGGCGGCGTCCTAACCCATTGGGAGCCCAGACCTTACAAGGTCAGTAGTGTTTCAATATTGGAAGATCAGCTGTATGTCAGAAATGTGGTTCAAGGCCTGCATCTATATTTAGATCAAACACCTAATTATATCAGTTCGTGAATAACTGGAGCTACAAAATTGTAAGGACAGCAGGAAGCCAATGCTTTGCAAGATAAGTTGTTGTAGCCTACAGCCGGTTTTTTTGTTGTTTTTTTAGAAGGTTACTAAGGAATATTCCTTACTAAACATAATGATTTTTGTTTCAAGATAATTCTCAAATTTATTGTCTTCATGTACAATCAGTTTGTGTATCTTGTATTTTATTTAATTAAAAGCGTTTTGCAGGACGATCCTATATGATGTATTAAAGAGAAGCTGCATGTCAGAGCTACGATTGTAATAAATCATTACTAGTGAAATGCCAATTAAACAAATCGTCCACAGATTTCCCTTAAAACCCATACCCTGACCTTCATCCTTGATTTTCGCCCTTGACCCACAACCTTGATGACTTATGATTTTATTCCCACTTACCTTCAGCTGGCCACTGCGTTCATGCTCGCTCACCCGTACGGATTCCCACGTATCATGAGCAGCTACGAGTACAACAGAGCCAACAACTACGAGGGTCCCCCACACAACGGTGACATGAGCACCGCCAGTGTTGGCCTTGACGGCATGATCTGTACAGGTGGATGGAGCTGTGAGCACAGGTGGGACTCGGGGAAAAATCGCAATCTTTTTTACAACATCTGAAACTAATATTTACTTTTTTTTAATGATCGTCTTTCATGTTTTATGAACGATCAAGTAACTCTATAAGCATAAAATCATTGTTTATTGGCTCAGTAAATCTCCACATAAATGTAAAAAACGAAACGCTTGTTAGTATAAATAAAATTTAGTCTTAGTTAAAAACCAAATATAAAAATATTATGTTTGCATGGTTTCTTAGTGAGAAATTCTTACTAAAGCTGATATTACTCATTGAACTTTTTATGCATATTTTTTACATAGCAAATATATTCCAATACTAAAAATTGGTAATTTTAAGGTATTTATTTAATCATTAGTTGTTCCAGATGATAAAAAAATCAATTATTCAAATTGTTATTGGAATGCTGCTCTATATCTTTCTCTTATCAACTTTCTAATGTCATTTTTCTCTCCGTTAAGATTTCTTCCTTTAAAAAAATATTTTTTAAACTATATTTATGTTTTTCCATTTACCAAATGCATATGTCTATTATGCTTGGTAAGCATCCGTCGATGAATTGAATAGTTTTGCTCTTGAATCTTAGTTCAAAGAACTCATAATATTTACAGATGGCGCCAAATCTACAACATGGTGGCCTTTCGTAACGTCGCATCGGGAACTGGCGTCAACAACTGGTGGTCAGGGGCAGACTATCAGATCGCCTTCTCCAGGGGCAACAAGGCCTTCATTGCCCTCAACCTTGAAGGATTCGACATCAATCAAACTCTCCAGGTAATTACATTTTACTAGTATTTACCAATCTACTCAGCTAATACATGATTCGGCAACAGTTTAAAATCTTTGCAGTTTTAAAACCTCAGGAGAATTTCATTAAAGGGGATTTTAGGATAACTGTTTCCGGTGTTTTCACTGGGGATGGGTGTCACCCGGTGAGATAGCTCAATGCGTCGCCCCCTCCCGACACACCCCATAGACCAAACTTCCTCTGAGTCTGCAAGTGAAAAATAACAGGAACCTACCAGATTATATATTTTTGTCTGTTACCCAGTGTAATGGTGTCACTTAGTGCGATGATGTCACCCGGTGTGATGGTGTCGACCGGTGTGATGGTGTCACTCGGTGTGATGGTGTCACTCGGTGTGATGGTGTCACTCGGTGTGAAGGTGTCAATCAGTGTGATGGTGTCACTCGGTGTGATGGTGTCACTCAGTGTGATGGTGTCACTCGGTGTGATGGTGTCACACAGTGTGATGGTGTCACTCAGTGTGATGGTGTCACTCGGTGTGATGGTGTCACCCGGTGTGATGGTGTCACCCGGTGTGATGATGTCACCCGGTGTGATGGTGTCACTCGGTGTGATGGTGTCACTCGGTGTGATGGTGTCACTCGGTGTGATGGTGTCACTCGGTGTGATGGTGTCACCCCGTGTGATGGTGTCACTCGGTTCATTCGGCACCAGCCACAGACCTTGGTGACCTCTTTGATTATGTTGGGATACATTTCCTTACCACAGACTGGTCTTCCTGGTGGCACTTACTGTGACGTCATCAGTGGCAACTACGAAAACGGCAGCTGCACAGGTAAATCTGTGACGGTCAACGGTGACGGCACCGCCCTCATTCAGGTGTGCTCAAACTGTGAGGACCCTGCCCTGGCCATCCATATCGGTGAGTAGACATCATCTCCAGTACGTTTCTTGGACACAATATTTGGTTTTATACCAATAACAATTAAATCATGTTTATTGATTCATTAAGTTGTCATCACCCTTGAACAATACTTTCTTTACGTGAAACCATCACATCCTACCATCACATCCTACCATCACAACCTACCATCATACCCTACCATCACATCCTACAATCACAACCTACCATCACATCCTACCATTACAGCCTACCATCACAGTCTACCATCACATCCTACCATCACATCCTACCATCATAACCTACCATCACACCCTACCATCACATCCTACCATCACAACCTACCATCACATCCTACCATCACATCCTATTATCTCAACCTACCATCGTATCCTACCATCACATAACACAATCACATCCTATCATCACAACCTACCATCGTATCCTACCATCTTATCCTACCATCACAACCTACCATCGCATCATAATATCACATCCTACCATCACATCCTACCATCACAACCTACCATCACATCCTACCATCACATCCTACCATCACATCCTACCATCACATCCTGCCATCACAACCTACCATCACAACCTACCATCACATCCTACCATCACAACATACCATCACAACCTACCATCACATCTTATCATCACAACCTACCATCGTATCCTACCATCACATAACACCATCACATCCTATCATCACAACCTACCATCGTATCCTACGATCACATCCTAGCATCACACCTTACCATCACCACCTACCATCACAACCTACCATCACATTCTACCATCATATCCTACCATCACATTTTGCCATCACAACCTACCGTCACAACCTACATCACATTCTACAATCATATCCTACCATCACATTCTGCCATCACAACCTACCATCACAAACTACCATCACATCCTACCATGACAACCTACCATCACAACCTACCATCACATCCTACCATCACATCCTACCATCACAACCTACCATCACAACCTACTTTCACATTCTACCATCATATCCTACCTTCACATTCTGCCATCACAACCTACCATCACAAACTACCATCACATCCTACCATAACATCCTACCATCACAACCTACCATCACATCCTACCATCACATCCTACCATCACAACCTACCATCACAACCTACCATCACAACCTACCATCACATTCTACCATCATATCCTACCATCACAAACTACCATCACAACCTACCATCACAACCTACCATCACATTTTACCATCATATCCTACCATCACATTCTGCCATCACAACCTACCATCACAAACTACCATCACAACCTACCATCACAACCTACCATCACAAACTACCATCACATTTTTACAAATACTAGTAAAATTAACTGCCATCTCTAAGGTGGCGGATGTTATTTGATCGTTCTGAGTTCTGTTTCCCAGGTGTCAGTGAATTGCATGACCTTTCAAGTATCACCGGCATTCCACCGTTTGAATAAAAGTCAACTCATTTCAGGGTTCTCAAATTGTATTTGAATGCATCAAGGTCACATAAGTTTCAATAATCAACATTCGGCACTAAAGTGTTCAAATTCACTCAATGATAAAAAATACGGATGTCAAATGAATGACTGGTACAGATACTTAGTTACACAACAAAAACAAACGTGTATGTACAAACATAGAACCAACACTAACTTAGACCAAAGTTAACTCGTATTAAAGATTGCCATTCACTCACTCTCTCTCTCTCTCTCTCTCTCTCTCTCTCTCTCTCATCCAAGCTTTGTTGTGTCGATACATTCAATGCATAAAGTTATTGCGATGCTGACAATATCCTGATTATCAATGAGATGCTCCTCTACCTTGTAACTGTTGAAATATAAATATATCGAGATATAATATTAAAACACAAAATAAAATTCAAACAATTTCAAACAGTTAAAGAAATATTGTTTCATAAATTTGAACCTATTCTGCCCGTATATTTGATCGATGTTACTGAAATAAATTTTCTTTGCACTGTCAATGTTACCAAACATACTCAACTCGGAAACCCACCCATTTACCCCACAACAGATCCGTCTGTATGTGTCGAAATCGTCAAATTTCATCTTTTAATTTCATCCATGCTTCTGTTCCTTCATTTGCACAAATTCTCAAAACACATCACATATTTTCCATCTTTTTCCAATACCCCCCCCCCACTCAAACTAAACGAATTCATCCATCTACCAACGTTGTAATGAAATACAAATCATTCATCAACCAATTCATAATGAAATACAAATCATTCATCAATCAATTCATAATGAAATACAAATAATCAATCAATTCAGCCACCAGTATCATTGACACCTATCTCTTGTTTGTTTGTTTTTATCACAGGTGCTAAAGTTGGATCACCCGCCAGACGATTCTAAACACTTTATTATTCCATTCAACGAATCACTCATTTATTTTTTTCACTTTCCTTGTATTTGAGACTAAAAAAAATATTTATATATATATATATATATTTAATGAGTTCTGGTGTATATGTGCGCTTGCGCATGATTGTTAGTGGGTGTGCACATGTGTGTGTCTTTTCGTATAAGTATGTACGTGTGTGTAAGCGATTTATATGTTCATCTATGTGTGTTCCTTGCAAATAACAAAACATCAAATACATTTTTTAATATATAGTAGACATTATTTGAAATCAGTGTAAGGCCAAAATAAATTAAATGAACTGTTTTGCGATGGCCTTAGTGACTAAAAATACATTTCAATGCTACAAACAGTATAATGCTTAAAACACTTAGACATTTGAACTCATAACACTGGTAACCTTTTTTTAAAATAAAGTACGGCTCATCTTCATAAAGGTTTTAAAGCCTTAATAAACCGTAAACATGCGCTCTTGCTTTATTAATAGATTCAATACAATAATTAAACTTCTAATTACACGTTTTAACATATTGCAAAAATTTAACAAGATAGAACAAAATAATAATTCAATTTTTTTAAGACCGCCTCATTCTTAGACATCACAATAAAAATTGTGAACAAACAATGGGACGAGGGATACCTTCACTTTAATTTCTGACGACTCCCTATTTTTTTTTGGCCCCCATCCATTTTGCTTGTCTCTACCATACTACGAATTGAGAACCTCTGGTCGCTACCTGTGACCACTTTCATAAAAGGGTTCGACACCAACTTGTTCAAAATAGACACATCCACTATGACACATCCACTATGTCACATCCACTATGTCACATCCACTATGACACATCCACTATGTTACATCCACTATGTCACATCCACTATATCACATCCTCTATGTCACATCCACTATGTCACTTCCACTATATCACATCCACTATGTCACATCCACTATGTCACATCCACTATGTCACTTCCACTATGTCACATCCACTATGTCACATCCACTATGTCACATCCACTATGACACATCAACTATGTTACATCCACTATGTCACATCCACTATGTCACATCCACTATGTCACATCCACTATGTCACTTCCACTATATCACATCCACTATGTCACATCCACTATGTCACTTCCACTAT
>MUZC01004570.1:56252-70945 GCA_002072015.1 Radix auricularia | reverse complement strand
TCACATCCACTATGTCACTTCCACTATGTCACATCCACTATGTCACATCCACTATGTCACATCCACTATGTCACATCCACTATATCACATCGACTATGTCACATCCACTATGTCACATCCACTATGTCACATCCACTATGTCACACCCACTATGTCACATCCACTATGTCACATCCACTATATCACATCCACTATGTCACTTCCACTATGTCCCTTCCACTATGTCACATCCACTATATCACATCCACTATGTCACATCCATTATGTCACATCCACTATGTCACATCCACTATGTCACATCCACTATGTCACATCCACTATGTCACATCAACTATATCACATCCACTATGTCACATCCACTATGTCACTTCCACTATGTCCCTTCCACTATGTCCCTTCCACTATGTCACATCCACTATATCACATCCACTATGTCACATCCACTATGTCACATCCACTATGTCACATCCACTATATCACATCCACTATGTCACATCCACTATGTCACATCCACTATGTCACATCCACTATGTTACATCCACTATGTTACATCCACTATGTCACATCCACTATGACACATCCACTATGTTACATCCACTATGTCACATCCACTATGTCACATCCACTATGTCACATCCAATATGTCACATCCACTATGTCACATCCACCACGACGGGTGACAACACTACGTACTGACCCGTGATAGCTGACATGTGAAGCGTGACCTAAATGTGTCGACTGCTGATTGTGACAAACACTGAGGAATGACCTCCGGTGATGTGACGTTTGACATACCTTCCCTTCAGTGTGACTCATAGTGAAGTGTTAACCCTGTTACTCGGCGCCACCTGCCTGTGACCTCCTCTGTATGAAATGGAACTCCCTTTGTTGTGATAAATGAGCGCCCTCACAACAAATGACACCCAGACTGTTACCAATTAACCCTTTTTAACTTTGGCCCACTCATCGTGACAACGCACACCCGAACGCACCCCCTTTCACCATCACGCATCATCAGGACCTGGCATACACATGCCAGTAAACTGAAATAAACGTGACAAAACCGACAGGAAAGACAACCATGGAAACCTTATCAATCATGTTGGCACGAGTTATCCCATTGGGATCTGGTATATACATTTTTCTTGGAGCACCTTGGGAATTATGTCTTTTGGCCAGTTTGGTCTGGAAAATATAAAACAATATTTATTTGGGAATATAACGAAAGCTTTTTTTTTAAAAAAAAATTCTTTGTCATGTTTACACTGTCACTAATGCCATGATGCACGACTAATATTTTCAACCGTAAAATGAGGCTATGTGGTGCACTGCTTAGAAGTGAAATACAAATTTTGTTTTTACATTTATAAGGAATTCAGACGCAAAAAAAGTCGGTTCACTAATTGATTTAAATAACAATAGTTAGCTCAACGCACCATCAAAGTCTTGAAAATTGATAAAAGGTGAACATTTTACATTTATAATGTACCTCGAATTTGAAAATTATTCAACAATTTTTGTTTTGTTTTTCTTATTTCTTTGGGACATTAAAATTTGAGATATTAAGTTCTGTCAAAAATATTGACTGACATTTTTTCGATGCGCAGGGGATTATTTTAAAATAAGGAAATATTATTTAAAAACCTATTCAGATTCAGCCCTAAGTCCTAGTTCTGGTTTATTCAAAACCTTTTTTTTTTGAAAAAATCTTCTGCTTTGATCTCGTTAATTAGCTGTTTTTGAAGGTAGTCTGTTCTGTTCTAGTTCTATTTTACCTGTAAGGGCTCATACTCGAGAGAAACTGCCCATGTGCTCTCAGCAGGAATTAAACGTCTGGAATATGCGTTGACGACTGCAAACTCCAGGAGGGAACAAAAGACAAAGGTGAGACAAGCTGCCATCCAGATGTCTATGGCCTTGATGTATGAGACCTAAAGAAGAATACAATTTGCCTTGATGTATGAGACCTAAAGAAGAATACAATTTGCCTTGATGTATGAGGCCTAAAGAAGAATACAATTTGCCTTGATGTATGAGACCTAAAGAAGAGTACAATTTAATTGCCTTGATGTATGAGACCTAAAGAAGAATACAATTTGCCTTGATGTATTAGACCTATTAGAAGAATACAATTTGCCTTGATGTATGAGACCTACAGAAGAATACAATTGGAAAACCCTGTTCATAAAAAGCCCATTTTTAAAAGAGCCAGCAAAAAATTAAGTCAGGCTTCACGGTAAAAATTGAAGGGTTAAGAGGTAACTTCTGAGAAATTAATATAAAATTCCACAAAATTCATCTAATTGAAACAAATAGCAATAAAATCCTAATTAATTACTTTTATACTATCCTATGGACCAGTGCTTCTCAAACTTTTTAGTATGGAAGACCGTAAGGATTTTTCCATTGCACGAGGGACCGGCGAACTATTTTCTCTGGTTTGTCTTGGTAGCGAAATGTAATTTATTTTATTTGCTTCATTCTATGCGCTTATGCCAAAAATTGATATATTCTATATGGTTAGTATCCATGGCTGAAGACGTACGATTACAATATTTCTTAATAACTTCTGTGGACCGTGGTGGATGGCCCACTTACTGGCACCGGTCCGATACGCACCACTTTGAGAAGCACTGCTATTATCATTAAATTGGATCATTGATGCTGCTTGGTAATATTTTTTCAAGCTCCTGAAATAAAAAGAAATATAGTTTCTTTTTATTAAAAGGTCAAATATTTCAATGACTCTTTTCGGGGGTGTTGGGGTGATAAGTGAATGAATCCCCGGGGCCGTGTTTGGGCGTTGCCTACTTATTTGCTGTATATTCCAATTGTGTTTATTACAGCATGTCTCTAATAAACCAGTATAGCACGAAGCCCGGGTTTATCTTTTCTATGTCGAAGGCTTTCTATTATATTAACTTGCCTTAAAAATTCCGAGTTTTTTTGTTTGTTTGTTTGTTTGTTTTTTTTTTTTTTTGTGTGTGAAACTACTAGGTTTCTGTTTATAAATATTGAGCTGCGAAATAATATTTGCATTGAGTTTTGTTAACAATTTTTTTTTCTCTTTTTAAAAGTTTATTTTAAGGTTTATTGATTTTTAGTTGTATATTGTGAGGAATTTAGGGCGGTTAGGGCGCTAGAATATGTTTGGCCTTTGAGGTGCCGCTGGACTAACGGGCGAGTCCAGATGACCAGAGGTGCGAACTTGGGAATCAAAGGACATAGAAACTGCGAACGAGGCTTTGTAGACGGGAGCTGACCAGGCGGGCAAATAATCTAGCCCGGGTGTCAGGTAGGCCCAGACCGAGATACTCGGCCGAACGGTAGATGAAAGGAGCCGACGAGGAAAAGGGGGGGGTTACTGACCATGACGGGGTACGTCAAACCCACCTACCTCCGTCTTATCAAAGGGAGGTACCATTTTGATTGACATATTTGACTTTCGGACGGTTGGGGTTGGGAGTCTGGGGGCGGAGCCTGGAATGGAGGAACGCTCAGACTGAGACTCACATAGACAGACACGGAGGGACAGAACAAGCGGTTAGGGAGTAGGACGGATAGGGAGAGAGACGCAAGTGTTAGAGAGATGTACGAATAATGAATGTACAGAAGTTAAGTGATTAAAAGTAATTAATTGTACATTCTGCCTTGGTGTTCAGTGTTTTAAGAATAATTAACCAAGTGTGTGAAGAGTAGAATAACAGTGAGAGTAGATAAGGATAGTTAAACATAGAACAACCACGAATCTTCACAAAATGGTGGCAGCGGTTTGGATATAACCTTACAGCGTCTCCCAGGAGAAGTAAGCCTTGAAGGTCTTCAAAGCAATTGGTAGCCTTTCTTCTACTGGCATGCCAGGTTCTAGATCAACTAGTAGAACAACGATGGCGACACCATATCGTCCTAACCCACCAACCTACAACGGGAGTTCTAACTCGCAATCGTTTATTTGCACATTTGAAATCGTTGCAAAATTGTGCAAGTGGAATGAAGAAGAGAAACATAGTAACCTAATAAATCAATTAAGGGATGGAGCAGCTGAGTATGTCTTTTCGGATCTAAGTGAAGAAGAAAGAGACACCTACGGAAAATTAAAGGAGGCCCTTGACAACAGATTTAAGGACCGTAGACCACCTGAAGTTTTCCAAAAATTATTGGAAAAATGAAAGTTTCTCGACGCCGAAACCGCGGCCGATTACGCGTGGGACATCAAACTTTTAGTCAACCGGAGTTTCCCAACGGCAGATGAAACAACTCGTGAAGCCATTGGATTCAGACAATGTGTACGGGGACTCACAGATCAGTTGATGATGACAGAAGTATGCCTAATGGCCAATCCTCAAACTGTGGACAAGGCGCGAGAGGTCCTCGACAAAATCCTAGACTTAAGGTACAATATATGTGTGCCAGGACAGAAGTTTGCCTCAGTAGCCACTGACTTATTGGCCAGAGAAGTCAGTGCACAGATAGAGAAGATTGTGGTACAACCACTGACAGTGGGAGAACCGAACCTGGAGGAGATTGCAGAAGAGCCACTGGCTGGGGAAGAATTCAGTCAGGAGGCGATGGCAGTAGCATCACTGACGGTGGAAGAACCGAACCGAGAGAATATTGCAGTAGAACCACTGACAATGGAAGAATCGAACCGAGAGGAGATGTCAGTAGAACCACTGACAGTGGAAGAATTCAGTCAGGAGGCGATGGCCGTAGAACCTCTGAGAGTGGAAGAACCGAACAGGGAGGAGATGGCAGTAGAACCACTGACAGTGGAAGAACCGAACCGAGAGGAGATGGCAGTAGAGCCACTGGCAGTGGAAGGACCGAACCTGGTGGAGATGGCAGTAGAACCACTGACAGTTGAAGAATCGAACCTGGCGGAGATGGCAGTAGCAACCAGTGTCCAGTTACTAAAAGCAACTGTGGTAGTTCAACGGACCATTACACATCGTGACATTTCGCCTGACATGTCAACTCCATGTCCCAACGGCTTAACTAACAGCCTAGTGGACACGCCTGGCGTTAACAGGACCAGCAATGTGACACGGGTCACTTCGGGGCAGAATGACCCCATACTCGGTCGGCCACCGCAGAAAGAGATCAAACGAGTTGACAATACGTCAGTCAAATTGCTTGGGCTACCGCATCGTCCAGCGGTCAAATATATTGTCATCAAGAAGGGAAGGTCAACCCAGAAGAAGCAAGAGAAAGTCGGCACCATGTCACAATCCGAGAACCGTTCCATTCATGGTTGGGACAAACTCCTGTTGTACGATTTTGGAACTCATAAAAGACATTATAGACAATTTTCTCAGACTCCTTGAATACCAGAAGTCTACCAGGGCATTGGAAGTCAGATGGCTATGGCGGCTTAATTAAGGTCAGGCAAAAATTGATTGTTTTGTGTTTGTGTGTAAATTATAATTAATTTTCTCTTTTATAACTCTGTACAAATGTGTAACATGCTTGTGTTAAGCATGTTGTGGTTACATTCTTGTTGTTTTGCGTGTCAAATTTTGAATTATTATGATGAGGATGAGCTAAGTTGTACAGGTTGTAAAAAGTTATGATTAAGCAAAATTTTTCCACTTGATTTGTGTGTAGATAATTAATGTGTTATAAGCAGGTTATTAAGCAGTAACATGCTTACAATCGGCCGATAAAGGTTCTGCCGATGTGAAACCATTTTTTTGGGGGGTTAAGATATGTGCGTGCTTTAAAGTTGATCCGATTGATGAGTCGGTAAAAAGGTGGAAATTATTGTGATGAGTTACCACTTGACGAGTTGAGGTTTTAGTAGCATTGCTTTTTGGGATTTTTTATAATTATGTTATGATGTACATATGTTTGATTGTCTTTTGAGTAGAAAGATTATTAAGATTTCTTTACCTGTGCATTTTTGTTTGTGTACCTTGTTGTTTTACTGTTTACATTGACAGGGTCAATGTTATTATGATCATGCGCTTTAGGCTGACTAAGGCAAGTGACTTACATTGGGAGAATTGGGAGAGTTATGAAATTGATTTTTTTGTGGATTTTGCTGATGTATGTGTTTACATAAACCACGCTAATGATGAACTGCCTATATGTGTGTTATTGTTATGCTGTTATTTGAATTTTTTAGCATAATGAACCGCTTGAAAATGTTTTGCTGTATTATGCTATTATTTGATTTAGGATGATGATTTGACATTGTTTTTTATTTGTGTAATGCTAATAACGTACATGAACCAGGATTATGAGAAAACTGATATTTTGTTGTTGTTGTGTAATTTATGCTTTTACTGAGTTTGAGAATGAGGAATTGCTTAGTTATGGTTTGCTTTATTTAGTTAAGTGATTTATGAGGATTAATTGACAAATTGTGTTTTGTTTGTGTAATGCTGGTACACGAACAAGTTTGATGTATTGAATTGTTGTGCTTGGTTTGTCTCATGATATGAGTTGAATTGTGACAAAGATGAGAAGACTTGTGCGTGGACTCGGTTGTTTTTTTTTTCTTTTAATTGATAAAATGACTATGTTTGTGTTATGCTTTTAGCCCATTATGAGTATTTTTGCTTTGTTTTTTAATGCTATTAATTGATCATGATTATTAAATGTCTGTGGGTATTTTTATCGTCAGATGCAATTATCTGAATGTCCCAATATTTCTGTAGATAGATGTACGTAGTTGATAACTGGAAGTGGTTGAGAAATTTATGTAAAATTTATCATTTAGATGTTCATGCATTATTTGAATGTATTTAGAAAAGTAAGAAATTTTATCCATAATATGTTTGACAAGTCACTTTTGCAAAATTTCCCCTGCTTATGTTTCATATTTATATGGTTGCTTCTATAATGTTGATAAATTGACCATGTGACATGGACTTGACTGACACACCTTTAGTGGGGTGAGACGTTACAGAGGGGTAGGGATTGAGTCATGTAGGATGGTGAGCGCAGGTTGTGTTGGCGGGAAACACAATAGCCTCTCTGTGTATTTGTTTTGAATTGTTTGCCAGATGGTCCTAGTCACTCGAAGCCAATTTAAAACAAACATACACCGAGAGGGTTCTTTAATGTCGAGGGCGACATAAATTTTGTGAGTAGGGGGAGTGTGTGAGGAATTTAGGGCGGTTAGGGCGCTAGAATATGTTTGGCCTTTGAGGTGCCGCTGGACTAACGGGCGAATCCAGATGACCAGAGGTGCGAACTTGGGAATCAAAGGACATAGGAACTGCGAACGAGGCTTTGTAGGCGGGATCTGACCAGGCGGGCAAATAATCTAGCCCGGGTGTCAGGTAGGCCCAGACCGAGATACTCGGCCGAACGGTAGATGAAAGGAGCCGACGAGGAAAAGGGGGGGGTTACTGACCATGACGGGGTACGTCAAACCCACCTACCTCCGTCTTATCAAGGGGAGGTACCATTTTGATTGACATATTTGACTTTCGGACGGTTGGGGTTGGGAGTCTGGGGGCGGAGCCTGGAATGGAGGAACGTTCGGACTGAGACTCACATAGACAGACACGGAGGGACAGAACAAGCGGTTAAGGAGTAGGACGGATAGGGAGAGAGACGCAAGTGTTAGAGAGATGTACGAATACTGAATGTACAGAAGTTAAGTGATTAAAAGTAATTAATTGTACATTCTGCCTTGGTGTTGAGTGTTTTAAGAATAATTAACCAAGTGTGTGAAGAGCAGAATAACAGTGATAGTAGATAAGGATAGTTAAACATAGAACAACATAGGGATCTTCACAATATTGTCATCTTAGATAGCGTCTAGACAAAATGTAATTATACTGTCTTCTTCTTTAAAACAAGAACGTAATCCTATTTCGCTCGAATTCTTATCATAATTTTTGTAATATTTTAATCCATTTCCTAACAGTTGTTTGGTCTTTTATGGTTGGGAAGTTGCGCTAAAACTCTTTTAAAAGCAAAGACAGGTGATCGTGCACCAACTGGGACAAAGAGTGGTCAGGCTCAGACTGGCCTAGAATCCCCGCTAATGTTTGAAACAACTTCAAAATGCCTTTGTTCACGCACCGTTCCACAACTCCTTGTTGTCTTTAACAGCAGCTACTTTGTCAGCCAACTTGAAAACAGTTGTCATTTTCCTCTACAGAGACAGATTGAGTTCATTGAGCTGGCTGAATACGTCACACAGGTAAGCGAGTTTTTGCGACTCATACCTTGTCGCTGAAATGTGCTGCCAGCGGTGACTTCTTTTCTGAGAGAAATCTTAGCGATGGCTCTCGTTATTCAAATGCTCTGTTTGGCGATTTTCCTCTAAACAACCATCTTATTTCTGTGTACAAAAGGAGCCATCTGTACTCTGTGTCCATCTCCTCACAAAGCCGCTCAAACAGGCGTGAGTTAAGGGCGATGTGGCTAATAACTTTAACGACATCAATCAATACACTATTAGATTCTGGGGAAATTTTTCGGTTTGCCAACCTTTCTTTTTGAATGATACAATGCGTAGATTCACTATCACGCCCAACCTCCTTAATCCAAGCTGTTAAACCAGACAGTGGACCGGTCATGGCAGCGGTATCATCTGTGCAGATACCGACACAAAATGACCATTTTAGGTGTCCAGACATATAACCATCCGATGACTTGAACAGTTCAACTCCCGTGGTGTTGGTTGACAAAGATAGAGCACATAACAAATCCTCATGTACATCATCATGATAATGATATCTCACATAAACAAGCAATATTGCCTTGTTGTCGATGTCTGTAGATTCGTACACCTGGAAATGTTACCACCGTGATGTATTAATCCTCTCCATGTGTATCTCAATATTTTCGGCGATTTCCTCAATGCGCCTTGTCGTTACAATGCTTGCCGATTGTGCTATATTTTTCACAGTAGCTTGTCTTAGAAATTCACTGCAAGTGTCTTTAGCGAAGGGCTGGATTAATTCTTCACAGATAGCGAATGACTTTTTAACCTTACTCATGCGGTTAGCTACCAAATATGTAGCTCTCAGTGCGTTGGCATTTACTAATGGTTGCCCTGAGAAATTTCTTCTATCCATGTTCAATCAATGAAATTTACAAACACTAAATCGTAATAGGAAAAAAAACGGAAATAGAAGTAGATCAGCTTGCCAATATGGGCGACCAATCAAAATCACGCACGACAAAAAAGCACCGACATAAAAGAGAGCCGACATAAGAGCGCGGACACAGAGCGTACAGATTGATTGTAGGCGGTTGCCCGATCCGCGCTAATGTGTCATTGCTGTTCTTAGGACGTGGTGCTTCCATTTTGTGTATGGAAAGACGCACACTCGCTAGAGAAATACACCACTGTAAAATAAAATGTAAATAATTTAATGTTCCTTTGCTAGGCACGTCTCCGAGGACCACTTGTGGTCCACGTACCACATGTTGGGGACAACTGATCTAAAGCACAGACCATTTCTTAATTTGGGGTAGACATTGTCCTTCCTTGGGCAGCGGTAGTGTCTTCATTTGGGTATTGACAGTTTATCACCTTGGGCAGAGGCAAGCCATACCTGGGACAAAGACTATGACTCACACCTTAGACAGAGACTAATCTTAGCTGGCGAAGAGGAAAGCCTTACCTGGGGCAGAGACAGTGTCTTACCTGGGGCAGAGACGGTGTCTTACCTTGGGCAGAGACAGTGTCTTACCTTGGGCAGAGACAGTGTCTTACCTGGGGCAGAGACAGTGTCTTACCTTGGGCAGAGACGACACGGCAATGGTTTTCATGTTGGTTATGGTCAGCACGGTGAGAATCCCTAGAGACACCCTCCCGGGCACCGAGCCCACGTCCAAACAGAAGGAGACCCAAGAGAGGACCACGACCAGGGCGCTGGGGATGTACAGCTGAATCATGTAGAATCCGACGTATCTAACCAGCTTGAAGTCCACTGCAAGGCAAGCGAATGTATCTGTCGGCATAGACAACAAATTGACGTTCATATATTAGTGTAGAGAATCCTTACAAGAACTAGGAGTATTTAGTCTCTACAAAGTGTTTAATGATCTCATGATAAATTATATTTTAAGGCAATGTCTAATAATTTCAACAAGAAACAAGGAATTCGCAATGGTTTTTTGGTGGGGAACATAATAAAATACTATCACTATAAACACGATTCTAATTTCAAGGAACACTTATAGAGGATTTTTGCATACAACCGCTTATTAAAAAAAAAAGTCTTTCACCGTTTTCATCTGAAACATCTTGACAGTCACGATAGTCCAGACCAACAAGGTTAAACTGTGACATCTGGAGTCTCTTTTGGCTTGTCAATGGGTTGTGTTTACTCCACTGGAACTGTAGGCTCTGATTGGTGTAGCCGACTGAAACAGATTTTTTATTTTTAAATAAAAACTAATAACATTTTTTTGTTTAAGTGGATGTATTTTAAAAATAATAAAAAAATCCTTTGACGATGTACAGAAAGTCGTAAAAGATTAGCTACTAGATACGACCCGCGGCGTAGCATACGCCAATAACTCGCTCGTAGTGCAAAGAACGTGAAAGGGGGGGGGCACAAAAAGCAGCATAAAGAACTAAAAACAACTCGAATGAACTTCGGAAAGGGGTGGTGAATCACCTACGCAAGTTGGTCTGAAGACTGCAGTTGTTGTTACCTGCCTCACACCCTTTACTACCATCGCTCATCGCTTGCCAACTGTGAATGGTCGACTCCAGCGAGGGTCATTCGTCATGCTTACTTGCATACGACTTGTTCTTGCTCGGGTGAATTATGTATGTAGATATTATCATAACGATATTCAAGGACATCGATGGCTCTAGCTCTATAAAACTAATGTGTCCGTGTATAATATTCTATGATACGCCAATAAAATAATTGAACCGTCTGTATATTGGATCAGGTCTAGAAATAATAACGGGCCTCTTTGTTGTGGTGTGTTCAATTTTTGTATATCTCAATACCCTGACCCAGTCATTAAAAGTACAGGAAGTCGACAGGAAGTTGAGAAATCATTGGTGACTTCTCTCCACCATTTTACGCCAGCGCCCACAGTGGCGAAGTTAGGTTGAGTGTCTCCCGGGGCAAGTAAAGCATCACGCCGCTCACGATTATCCCCCCACCCCCAACCNCCCAAAAAAAATAATAATAATAATAGCAACAACAAATGGGCCATGAGAGAGCATCGTGTCCAAGGTTATTGTCCGATTTTTTTTCTTTGCTGGGTCAGGTGGTTCAAGGACACGTTGATTCAAAGTAGCCGTGTCGTTTGTAACTTTCACAGTTCAGCTCAACGTGAGTGTTACTGCATTTGGCTATTAGTTCCCCAACGATAAAATTTAAATGAAAATTCTGCGTTAAACTATGCATGCTATTTTAGTAGTGCACAAAGAGAATATAAAAAACCTCCTCTGGTATTACAGTATGTTATGGTGAAATATATATAGATCTTTATATGCATGTAACTTTTAAAATAAAATTAATTAAGACTTAAAATACTCTTGCTTGTAATTATTGAATTGTTTGTTGTTGTTGTTTTTTTTAAATTATAAAAATGGACCTATTATAAATAAGGAATATAGTTTTCAAAAACTTCTTAAACATTTATTCATCAAATTTTTAAAATGGTTAATTCATTAGGAATATTTTTAATGGTGATGCTAATATTAATATTAGTAAAAAATATAATAATAATAATAGTAATAATGATGAATTTAATAATAAAACTAATAATGATAATAAAAATGAATTACAAATTTTAATTTAAAGTGTATATTAAAACAAACAAGAGATTGTTTTTACCGTACTCTGACTTTATAAAGTTATTTAGAATGAAGATACAAGATTTCTCTACTAACAAGCCGTTTGACAATCTAATAATTAGCATTAAAAATATTATTGTGGCAATGAAAATAATTATTATACACATTTATACTTTTAAAACGTATATACTACAGTACCCCTGCAGGAAGCTAGGCACACAAAGCTTCACATAAGATAGTAATATATATTCATAAATGATTTCAATTTTACACATGCATATCACAGCTTTAAAAAAAACCACATACACACATAATTACATTATTGTTCACACACGCTGCGTATAACAGCTAACAATCGTTTGGCATGTGAACGCTGCATCACTTGCCAAAAAAAACAACAACAAAAAAACTACTGCCTTGCAGATGGTCTTGGCTGACCAAAGGCTATGGAAGCAAATCCAGAAAATACAGCAGGCTGAAGTCGGAGACCACGGGCCAATTGGCGCAAAACTCGTGGCACGCAAAACTCAATGTTCAATATTGAGAACGAAGAAGGAGAAGAAGTTTGACTGTTAATTTGGACAATAAAGTTTGAAATGAATCATTTTGTGTGCAGTCTTATCTTCTTATCTTATCTTATATGTTACAGACGCTCCTTCTGTACACAAGATTATTACAGTCTTGCGGGCATTAGATGTTGGAATAATACTAATGTGTAATGCTAGAGAATTCCATTGTTTGGAGACACAACAAGAGAAAGACCTTTCGGATGATGTTTTGTGCACGTCTTAGGAATGAACAGAAAGACTACGTGTGCTTGTTAAAGAGCGTAGTTAACTTATCTTTACCTGAATATGTTTTGTATCTTTCCCGTTCTTTTCATCCTTTGGGCGATTCGTAACCTAACTTGTCCTGGTTACCTTAGCATTAGTTTTCATGGTAATACTTTTGAGTACATTTGATTCCTTGTGTTCCAATGGTTTGTATGTCATCTTTTTAGTTTGGTAATTTAACATTCTTTTTCCTATGTAAACCAACCAACACATCAAGAAATTGCCGAGTGCTTAACACAGGATAGGAATTTGTCATTTAATAATCATACAAGATCGGGCCGAAACATAATCGAATATTTTAGAAATTTGGCAACTGCTTTCAGCTAATACGATTATACATTCCTTGAAGCTCCATAAGAAGTTGGCAAAATTGCATCCAGCCCTTTTCAGGATTTGCCCCAAAGCTAACATTCAGAGAAAGTACGGGGGTCGATGAAATTTTAATAATAATGTTTGTACGCTGTGAATTATTCATTGGGTCTATAGCCAAAACGAGCGATAGATTTTATTAGAATAACGCGCATGAACATAAATGGCGATATATCAGCACCGTAGATCAAACTATTCTCAAACTGCCTCTCGATTGGAACCTTTAGCAAAGGTTTATATTAATGTTTATGGCATGAGATGATGCATGATTCCTCATGGGCCATATAGGATTAGGCCAATATATAACACTCGTCTCGTTCGAATTAGAAAAACAATATTTTTCATTTAATTCAATCCTAATAATAGACTTTTTTTTTGTTTTTTGTTTTGTTTGAGGACCGCTGAATCATGACATGAATAATAAAAGATACATCTTTTTCGACGTGCAGTAAATGCGATGCGAAGAAGCTTTCCGGGAAACTTGAGCTTATAAAACATTTCTGCTTTCTTTGCTTGATTGTGAGAACATTCTGCTTCCATCCACTCCCCCGACCCAGTACTAACTAAAACTGATTTTGTTCATTATAAATATTTAAAATAATTCTTAAAATCTTGTTTATTTTAGAATACGGCTCTTATAGTAATAATCATATTATGTCATTAACTATCATTTTTCATTATTTATTCCATTAAGCATCTACTTTAGTTTATTTGCCGCTAAATCCATAAACTCTGATTGGTCGACCCTAGCAAGGGTCAACTGTCATGCTTCTTTGCACATGTCTTGTGATTGCCCTGGTAAATTATATGTATATCATATGTTACAGACATCATATAGTACGGCGATCGGGGATTTTTAAATTTTGTTATTTAATAATAGCCCTAAAGACATTCGCTGTTAAGGCGTTAGATCCAGGAACTGTTACTTTCATGCTGAATCAAACGATCATGAGTAATAAAATTAATAATATTCCAAAGATCATGACATCTATATAATAATGTTGCGAAACATTTTTCATAAGCGCCTACTTTACATTGGACACCACATTCGCTAACTTGTCACTGGGCACATCTTTATTTAACCTGTCATGGTGCACATTTTTAGTTAACTTGTCATTGGGGACATCTTTAGTTAACCTGTCATTGGGGACATCTTTAGTTAACCTGTCATTGGGGACATCTTTAGTTAACTTGTCATTGGGCACATCTTTAGTTAACATGTCATTGGGGACATCTTTAGTTAACTTGTCATTGGGCACATCTTTAGTTAACTTGTCATTGGGCACATCTTTAGTTAACCTGTCATTGGGGATTCTTTAGTTAACCTGTCATTGGGGACATCTTTAGTTAACCTGTCATTGGGGACATCTTTAGTTAACTTGTCATTGGGGACATCTTTAGTTAAGTTGTCATTGGGGACATCTTTAGTTAACCTGTCATTTGGCACATCTTTAGTTAACTTGTCATTGACCACATCTTTAGTTAACTTGTCATTGGGGACATCTTTAGTTAACCTGTCATTGGGCACATCTTTAGTTAACTTGTCATTGGGGACATCTTTATTTAACCTGTCATTGGGCACATCTTTAGTTAACTTGTCATTGGGGACATCTTTAGTTTACCTGTCATTGGGCACATCTTTAGTTAACTTGTCATTGGGGACATCTTTAGTTAACTTGTCATTGGGCACATCTTTTTTTAACCTGTCATTGGGCACATCTTTAGTTAACTTGTCATTGGGCACATCTTTATTTAAC
>MUZC01004570.1:44221-55163 GCA_002072015.1 Radix auricularia | reverse complement strand
CACATCTTTGGTTAACTTGTCATTGGGCACATCTTTGGTTAACTTGTCATTGGGCACATCTTTGTTTAACTTGTCATTGGGCACATCTTTGGTTAACTTGTCATTGAGCACATCTTTGGTTAACTTGTCATTGAGCACATCTTTGGTTAACTTGTCATTGGGCACATCTTTGGTTAACTTGACATGCGGCTTGTCATTTGCAAACTCAGCGCTACAGATTGCTGTCTTCAGTAATGCCCCTCTCAGTCAAATGTAAGGGAAATATAGAAAATCCTACATAAAAAAGTTGTTTGTTTTACTCCCTGCTGTATCAAGAGATGATTTCATATCTGGTTCTGGGCGACAATGGAAACCCTTACACCAGTGAGATCCATTATCTGAGGAGTTTGTAAGTAAAGAGCCCCATAGTTAGAGAGACCCATCAGTAGGTCGTATTCATAAGACAATGCATATATAAGGCTTCTGTTCAGTCCATACCTGATAGATGGGGGTTGCCATAATGGAATATTATCAGAAGTTGATTCCGTGATAAGGTAGGTAGCTGTGTGAGTGAATGCATGGATAAGCAGCGATTCACACGAACGATGCTATACGGCGTGATGGGAAATTGATGGGTAACGGGGTGCCTATGAAATGAGCTCATCGCAGTGGCGTGGCGCCCTTTTGGGACATTCAGTTTACATTCGGCGCCCCATATGACGTCGAGTTGACAATGGGGAAACTATTTGTTAAAACAATTACAGGCCGTG
Source organism: Radix auricularia (assembly GCA_002072015.1). NCBI lineage: Eukaryota > Metazoa > Mollusca > Gastropoda > Lymnaeidae > Radix > Radix auricularia. The sequence goes on along the minus strand of MUZC01004570.1, from coordinate 54,414 downwards.
GAGCTGGAATGATCTGCTATAATCTTGTGTGCTGAAATTGGACATATTGATTCCCTCGTCATGGGGTAAGGGGGGCCTGGGGAGGGGATTGTTGGGGAGTGGGACGTGGGAATGGCTGGGATGTCATTCTATGCTCAGTGCTGCTCTAAATTCTGGCCGTTTTGAATGTATATAAAGAGGTACCCGTTTTTTTAATTATATATTTGATCTTATCTATTACTTTACGGAGATTTTTTGCGTCCTACGCTTATCAAAGTTTTATGTCTAGACTTGCATTATTTTTAGAGTTTTAAATGATGACAGTCTGTTGGTTTTCCTGAATCGATCAAGCAGCCCATTTCACGAACGTTTTCCAGACGAGAAAAACGAGAAACCAATTTTTGCATCAATATAAGATGAGGAGAAAAGTGAATAATGTTTATCACGGAGCTATAATATCGTTGTATGTATTCATTTTAAATGGGAAACCATGCGGCTTCTTTCTATAGACAGATGAACCGAACCATCTGAGCTCATTTCCACAGTGTTGAAGAGCATTATTTTCGCTGCATTTTTCATGTAGACCATCAGATACAGATTAAACTTTATTCTGCGTTTCCCATTGCTCACCTAACAAAATCAAATTTGTAAGAATATAATTGAACTCATGTTTAATAAAAAAGCTTGGTAAATGTTTGAATTGTTTACATATTTAACATAAATTTATTTTAAAAAAAAACCCAACTATGCTGCATTATCGCTTTTGTTCTGCCGTGTTCATTTAATGGCGATGTTAGGATGAGACAACTTCTGCAAATCTGTACTTATCAGCATGGACGAATCCTCGCCTTCTTAAACGTCTATGAACCATTTAATAACATGGCTTTATTTCATCTTTTCTTGTGGACATGACGAAGCTAAAGCTTTCTTTCTGAATTAATATGTTAACATTATTTATCGTCTGCACAATGCCGATGAGCCGTCAAGTGACTTCCGGGCGATCATTGCCCTAATTTTTTTCCCCCTTCCTTCCCTTTTCCAAGCGTCTAATGTTGTCACCTCGTCTCTAGTGAGTAGCCCTTTTAAAACAAAATTACAAATGTCGTATTGTTCTGCAAAGATGTGCTTCACGATTCAGACGTCACTTTTTGCGGCTTTCGAATTCATTGACCAATATCGCGTCATTATTTTCAACTTTGTTTTTCATGGGCAAATGTTATTAACAATGCCTATCTTGTGTAATGATTTGGTTATCTTCAATTTATTAAAAAACGGCGCCGACTGCCTCCAACACTGGCAGACATTACACGGGGGGGGGGGGGACTCATCATGCCACCAGCTACTGCCAGACATGTTGCATTATGTCCACAATGACGATGTGCAGCTGAGCTGGAAACAGTTAATTGTTTGTGGAGTACTTAGGGTAACGCCGCCTTCTTTTGATCACAGCCGGTAGTTGAGACGGAAATGTTTTCTTTTCCCTCCTGATATTTTAAATGACCCCCGTCTGAATACGAGTACCGGCTCTACACACACAAATGTTTCACGGTCTAATACTTGATAAAAGCCTATAGGGAGATTTTAAAAAAAAAAAAAAAGATTGAGCGGTCACCCTAACCCTTGAACCCACCCACATACACAAAACATACTTTATAGCCACAGGAAACGAAAATGCCACAGCCCCACCTCTGCCTTATCCCGTTACACTTTTAATTCTCCTTTATCAAGTCAAAGCTCATATAATTCATTATGAAAATACATAACATTCTGAGGTAGATAACTTCGAGAATTAAATAAAAATTTTATGGTGAAGCATTGATTAAAGTATAAGCTATTATTTGCAAATTGTAATAAGGTTATTTCCTTTTTAATGCTCCTCCACAATTTTTTTCACCCCCTGCAATATGTCCGGAATAGCAGAGCGCGACTGTGGGCTTTGAGAGTAAATGGCAATGTATTATCAACTAACTCACTGGCTCCAGTATAGTGCAAAGGTTTCATCAGACAACTCGACAACCTTTTGAAACATCGGCCTCAGTCTCGGTGAACGCCCATATAACGAGTCTCGTAACAAACCGGATAAACCAGAGTGCTCTGCCCTACCAAACAAACAGACACAGGAGAGGTATAGTACCCCACACCCCCGGGACTCCCCCCCCTTACCGATGAGATGGGGAAAAGATTCTCAGAAGGCAACTCGTTTTACATTCAAAAACATTTACTTTAGGATCCTACAGATGGATTCGGCCTTTACCCTGAAGCGGACAGGGGTCAGCGATATCTCTCCCAAACACATTAAACACTTTATATTTAGCCTCTGGAGTATCTTGACCTGAACCTGTATGTTACGTACGCCATTTAAAACATACAAACCATATGCCTTGATCCTTAACTATGTCTAGCTGCGCATCGTGGATTGGTATTCTTTCAACAATTATAGATAAATGTATACCGTCTGCTGTCACTGATCTCCTCGTATTTTCTATTTATACGGGTTAAATGGTAATCAAATTTGGCAGAAACTTTGACATTCCTAACCAAATGTTATGTGGCTAAGGGCCTTAGACATTTTCATGTAAATAAATGAGTTTAGATAAAGTTTAGATACTCCAGGCTTATCTGAAGTTGCTTAAAATTACAAATTTTGTGTGTCCAGACACATTTTGTGTCCAGAGAGCAGATAACTCACAAGTCTTCAAGCAAACACATCTGAGTCAAAATAAATTAAAGAAATAACTTACGTGTCAATGTGCTGAAATAATACAAACGTTTTCTTTTAAAACTCATAGAATCAAGAAACTCACAGCTTTTCATGAACAGTGAACAGATCTGTGTGTCCAGGGGAAACTTGTGTAGAGCCATTAGACATGTCGCCGTTAGTGAGATTCTGTGAAAGAAAAAAAAATAACCAAAAAATGACAACATTGTTTGGCATTTAGCAATAGTTTTGCCACTTGTTACATTAACGATAACAAGCGCATTACTTACCCGGTTTTACTAAGCTTTATGGGGAGGGAGGGGTTAACAGAAAACGAAATAACGACACTACGCTGACTTCAAAACTTTCTTGAAGCCGTTCATTGTGAAAGAAAATGTCTTATAACTCATTACCTTCATCTTTAACGATCTTTAAAAGAAAAATATCTTTTTGTTTTACTTTTGGAATCAGAAGATTATGGACTTATTACTTTCCTGGAACAATTAGTAGGGCTTATCTTTCTTATCTTATCTTATCTTATCTTGTCTTATCTTATCTTATCTTACACATTACAGAAGCTCCCTCTTTACAGAAGATTATTGATTCAAAAGCTTATCTATGGCTTGCACCCAGTCCTGAATCAATATTAGAGTTTGAAATGTAGATAGTATTTTTTTGTGTTAGTTTTCTTGGCTTTTTCAGACAACCCATTTCACGTGGGAATGCCAGGCGGGAAGACGAAGATTTTTGTATGTTTTTCCCCCCTATTGTTTGGATCAAAAAAGGTATGGACGACCAATCTGAACATTTAATTTGGTATCAACATGAGTTATCAAATTAGTTATAAACACAAGCAATTACAACTATATATATATATATATACACACACACACAAATAACATCATACTACACTGAAGTTTTCACATTAAATGCGACAACCGTCTGCCTCACAGTCACAGAGAATTGCATAAAAAGTAGCAAACAGCCCTAAATAATATTTTCTTTAAGTAAATGAGCGATAAAATAGACACGGATGTTGCCGTAAATATATTATGCATTTGTATAAACACAGAAACCAAGAATGGTATGAACAATGTTTATGGCTGTACATTTGAAAGAAAATGTTTAAGAACATTATCCAACCCAAACCATTGATAACCAACCCGCTACGTGTTGGATTGGACGAGACTAAAATTTCGGTTAACAAATTATCACCCCCCCCCCCACATGACTTGATATAGTTGTGATAACTGCTCGCCTCATCTGTTACTTACAACTGGGTCCCTACGTGTCTATGTTTCACACTCCTGGGTCCCTACGCGTCTATGTTTCACACTCCTGGGTCCCTACATGTCTATGCTTCACGCTACTGGGTCCATACATGTCTATGTTTCACGCTCCTGGGTCCCTTCGTGTCTATGTTTCACACTCATGGGTCACTACGCGTCTATATTTCACACTCCTTGGTCCCTACGTGTCTATGATTCACGGCAACAGTTTAGAGTTCAGACCGTGATGAAATAAAAATGGCGTTAACAGTGCTTCCTCCCGTTTCCCACCGGCTTGTGATTTTTTTTTATATAAAAAAAATTTTTCACCTTGTTTTTTCCTCCATTTTTCCCCTTCTTTTTGAAAATTTGAGACCCCGTGAGTAACAATGTAATATGTCTCGTGTTATGATTGCTGAAACTGCGCCAATGTAATATTAATGATACAATTCCCTCCTATTTAACGTGTTACTAGCCTTGAACTTGATTGGTATAATATATTTGACAAATATACGCCTGTAATATTAACTAACGCGTGCGTTTTGAACAATAAAAGCCGATAGGATAACGAGCAATAATCTGCTAATTTTTTTTTTTAATGAACCTACATCCACAATATTATCTGTAAGCACAATGCCCGACCTACATCCACCATATTATCTGTAAGCACAATGTCCGATCAATGCAGCCCAACTCAGTAAACAGGAAAGATGATAATGAACAGAAATAATTCAAAAGATTGTTTTTTGTGCAAGATCCACAAGAGCTGTCTCGTTGCAAGGCCATGGGCATGCCATTGTTGAAAGATTGATTTTTATGAAGGGGTAAATGGGCGCTTCGTGGGGGGCATTTTTCATCATTAGGCAAACTTCACGCAAGTATTTCCTACTCTTAAAATTGTGATTCGAATTAAAGAAGCGCATAGGCGAAAACTTTACAGGACGTGGTGTGAACCAATAACTGGATTTTATAGGGGTGCTTTTGGTGCTAGAAAAATGTGTTAAGCGGCGGCGAAAATGATGTTTCGAATCAAGTCCGTTGAAACACTATAGAGGCATCGTAGATAATTTGAGGGCAACAATAGGTTCGCGCATCTCAAAGTGAGGAGCGGTCGATACTAGTGATGGGAAATCTTTTGTCAAGATGATGGCTTCATTAGTGGGGCATGCGACGTCTAATGTTCAAACCTTATTGAGACTCAATTTTTTCTTTCAAATTGCTATAATAATAGATAATAATAATTATTATAAGAATAATATTAAATAGATAATTTATATAGCGCTGTATCCCAGAAAGGAACTGGGCTCACAGTGCTTTACATGAAGGCTATATGACTTTGGGCATTTCAAACCCACATTTTGAACAACAGGCTAAAGTTGGTGTAGAAAAAAATATTCCCTTAATGAATTATTCGTTTCACAGAAAAAACAAATTTGATAAATTTGATTTTAAATCCCTTATTTTAACTTAACCGTCTCGCCACAATAATTGAGACAGCAAAAGATATACTTGGCAAAAAACATGCCATAAAAAAACCATGGGTCTCCACTTATATCCTAGAGATGTGCGATGAAAGAAGAAAACTTAAGAACGTAAAGAATACTGCTGAAGGAGCAATCAAATACAGAACAATCAACAAACAGATCAGGAAAGAAATGAATAAAGCAAAAACAAACTGGATAGAACAACAATGCTCAGACATCGATGATAATCTACAGAGAAACAACTCAAAAAAGGCTTACAAGATTGTCAAAGATCTGACATCCACCAAGCAAGGTCGCATCTCAACAATTCAAGATAAATCTGAGAATTGTATTACAGAAGAACAAGAAATAATAAAAAGATGGACCGAATACTGTTCTGAGCTATACAATGAAGACTCAAAGGGCGACGAATCAGTGCTCAATTGCCCAACGTCATCTAACATGGACATGCATTACATTCTCCGTGATGAGGTGGAGCTTGGTGTGCGAAAGCTGAAAAAGGGGAAATCGGCTGGAGCAGACAACATCCCAGGTGAACTAATTCAAGCAGGAGGTGACCCAGTAATAAACTTTCTAACTAGCATGTGCAACAAGATCTGGCAGACAGGAGAATGGCCAACACCCTGGACTCAATCGCTGGTTATAACGCTCCCAAAGAAGGGTAATCTACAATTGTGTCAGAACTACCGCACAATTAGCCTGATCAGTCACCCCAGCAAAGTCATGCTCATGGTAATACTAAACAGACTAAAACCACAAGCAGAGCAGATCATTGCAGAAGAACAAGCAGGCTTCAGAGCAGGAAGGAGCACAACAGAGCAGATCTTCAACTTGCGAGTGCTCTGTGAAAAACATCTGCAACACCAGAGGGACCTCTTTCATGTCTTCATAGACTTCAAAAAGGCGTTTGACAGAGTGTGGCATGCAGCACTGTGGGCAACCATGCACAAGTACAATATTAACGCCAACCTCATTACTGTGATCAAGAACCTATACAACAGAGCATCCAGCGCAGTACTCTACAACAGCAAGCTGGGAGATTGGTTCAAGACCACTGTTGGTGTTAGACTAGGGTGTTTACTCTCCCCATCCTCTTCAACCTCTTCCTAGAAAGAATTATGACTGATGTGCTCGAAGACCATGTCGGAACGGTCAGCATCGGAGGAAGGATCATAACTAACTTACGCTTCGCCGATGACATAGACGGCCTAGCTGGCAGCGAGGACGAACTAAAAGAATTCCTTGCAAAGCTAGAGAAGACGTCGAAGGCCTATGACATGGAAATTAATGCATAAAAGACCAAGGTTATGGCAAATAAGAATTTCACAAGCGAAATACGGATAAACGGTCAAAAACTCGAGGAGGTCCCTACCTTCAAATATCTAGGGGCTGTAATATCCGATGAAGGCTCAAAACCAGAAATTCTTGCCAGAAAGGCCCAAACAACTGCAGCACTAAGCAAAATGAAAAACATCTGGCAAAGCAAGAAGCTCTCCCTGAGATCAAAGATTCGACTAATGCGCTCTCTGGCGATGTCAGTCTTCCTCTATGGTTGTGAGGCTTGGACGCTCACCGCAGACCTCCAAAAAAGAATTAGTGCGCTTGAGATGAGATGTTTTCGAAAGGTATTAAACATCTCCTACACGGCGCACATCACGAACAAAGCGGTCCGCGACAAAATAAGTGCTGTCATTGGCCCTTACGAGGACCTTCTCACCTCAATTAAAAAGAGGAAACTACGATGGTACGGACACGTGTCAAGATCTGGAGGTCTCTCAAAGACGATATTGCAAGGCACAGTCCAGGGAAGAAGGAAAAGAGGCAGACCAAGGAAGAGTTGGGAGGACAACATCAAAGAGTGGACCGGCCTTTCATTTAGCGATTCCCAGAAGGCAGCTCAGAACCGTGACACTTGGCATGAGTTAGTGCGCAGCTCAAAATGGTGCCCCAACGACCCAGCGTCGGGTTAAGGGATAGTTCAAGTTCAAGTCTCGTCTGTCTGCTTCTTTTAAGTGGTCCCGCGGAAAAAAGAAAAGTAAAAGACGACACATTTCCCGTGATCCTATCAATCTGAAATTTTGCAGATAGAAATTCGTCACCTAACAATGTATTGTTAAAAAGGTCTCATCGATCAAATATACCGTAATTAAATTAATTATTTTTAGTTGATCTCTATGCAGTATGCAAATGTTTGAATTACACTGTCACGCGTTGCATGTTATATTAAACATACTTTTTATTTAAAAATTCCCGATCTGTAAATGTTTATGCTAGTCTGTCGCGCGGTGCGTATTACATTGAATATAATCAATACTTTTGTCTTATATTTAAGGGATTTACTGTAAAAAACGTTGTTATTACTGATTGTTTAATTTCCAATGACGAAATGTCTTGGAACATGTCGAAAACATGTAAGTTTTGTTTATATGCGTAAGCAAACGCATCAACGGACTTGTACTCTTTCTCTTTAAACCACTTCGTTTTCTCACTGTTTCGCTATTCCCTGACGATGATCTGACCTTGACCGTGCGGTGGTGTGACTTTTCTTAAATGGATTTTCAGACGTACAGATCCAATGACACAAGTCTGGTCACTAATGTCCAATCAATGTAACTAAAGTTGAACGAGTTCTTTCGAGGATTCTCAAAAACAATGTGTTCAAATGAAGGGGTGAGCGACACAACACTCATTGCCTTTGCCTGCATTTTTATATTTGTATTTAATTTGTAGAAAGTTTGTAATGGCCGCTGTAAAATTATGATTTTTCTTTCTTAAACTATTACTTTTCAGCTTTAGAAAAAAATATGAATTTAGTTTAAGTTAGCTCCAAGTATTGGCGCAGAGGGAATATACTCTGAAAACATCGTCCAATATTAATCGTTAACCTTAACAACTCCACTCGTAAGTTTAACTCAATTTGTTTGGTGTTAAGTTACTGGCGGTGGTATTTGGCTTCCTTAATTACTCCGCGTCCACCCCCACCTTACCCTACCCTGCAATTTGCGGTTAACCCCCTTAAACCTATCCACATTTGTATTCAACACGCGAAAACGGGCGAGATCCATGGTAACTATTGACTGATTTCTTCAAGAATCTATGAGATGTTTATGAATGGCGATCTACTCGGTCGAGCTTTATAAAGATTCGAGAAACTAACGGGAGCATTTGTTTGTTTGTTTGTTGTTTTTTTTTCCTTTAAAAAAAAGAATTCTGGTTGCGCCATAACAAAATTGAAACATAACTTTGTTAAATTTTTTGTTTGCACTCTGCGTCTTTCCCGAACATTTTTATTTAAGACCTTTGGCCAATGGTTATTTAGTTATTTATAAAATCATTTACTTTATTTTTAGTTCTCTGTGTTGTAAAATAGGTAAGTAAAGTCTCCTTTTCAGACCATAATGGGAGGGGGGATAGTGACTTAGCGTTCACAGGTTTTTGGCGAGGGATTATGTGGCTAGCATAATGCCCAAACGCCTATAATTTCCCTTACCAATGTCGGGTACCCATGAGCTCTCTGTCTACATAAGTACATATTATGTTATCGGTTTCGTGTTAAAATATTAATAACTGCAATCATCATCTCATTATAAGTTAGGTTGTTTTGTTTGTTTTTTGTTTGTTTTGTTTGTTTGTTTTTTGTTTGTTTGTTGTTTTTTTTCTTTTTTTTCCCCCTTTAAACTTTAACTTTAGTTTTATTTAGAACAATAGCATCAATATAAAATCTACTCTTGTTCACGTTTCTTCAATCGCAAGCTACAAACTGGAAGTTTGCTTGATTGCACATCTTGATCAAACCTTCCCATAGCAGGTTTACAACAGGTTAATCCTTTTTTGACATACCACACAAATGTAATCTTAACAAAAATCCTCTAATAATAGCTTTATAAAGCTGCATCATCTTTTACATACCACATAAACGTATTCTTATACACAACTCTTCCATCTAAGGACAATAAAAAGCTCTGACCATCAATTTGAAAAAAAAAATCATTTCTAACCATCTTGTACTGAAAGCTAACATCTAGGGAATTATAACTCAAACCAACTTCTATCTTTTCAACACAGTTCATAAATAATAGAACTCGTTTACGGAACTCTTCCAACTGAGGGGGCGTAACTCTAACTAACCTCACCTCTAACCATCTTGTACTGAAAGCTAGCGTCTAGGGAATTATAACTCAAACCAACTTCTTTCTGTTCAACACAGTTACAAAATAATAGAACTCTTTTACTGAACTATTCCTTACGAGGGGGCGTAATTCTAACTAACATCACCTCTTCCCCCCTTTTCTTTAATTAAGGGTACTAACTCTGACCTCAGCTTGTAAACAACCTTCCCGTCCCTGTACAGATGCAGCAGCGTGTTGGGCACCGTGACGTCATGGAACTCGGAAGACTTCTCGTTGACGAAGTACAAGTCGGGGACCCAGAACCGGGAGATGAGCTTGGAGTCCAGCTCTAGGTGGTCGGCGTCGATCAGGCCGTGAAACTGGAGCCTGGAGTCGTGCCAGGACTGCGTGACAAACAAGTTCAGTGAGAAGTCCTGAAAGATTGACACAGGGTTAGCTGCTGCATGAAGGCTCTTGAAACGGCGCTAAACTAAAACTATCGTGACGCAGAAGGAAGTAATCCCAAGTGGCACAAATGTTATAGACAACTTGCCAACATAACCGGCCAATGTAAGGCTTATAATGGGACATTTTATTAGCAATCTAGTGCATCATTGCGCGAACACGTAATTAAAATGGGGGGGGGGGGGGGTTT
>MUZC01004570.1:1311-39414 GCA_002072015.1 Radix auricularia | reverse complement strand
ATAAAAAAATAATAATATATATTTAGATTCCCATTACCTTAAATAAAGAAAATATTTGATAGAACGACAATTTTCTTGATGCCATCGTCCCACCCCAAACCCCCAAATATAGGTTACTCAAATGATCCCCAACAAGTAACAATTTGAATACCGCTGGGAATAAAATCTTAGATCACTTCTCATAAATCGGAATTGGACACCTAAAAGTGCCCAATAAAAGCGTTTGATTTCCTTGTTATGAACAGATAGGAACCGTAGACAGGAAGTGGTTTCTTGGCAATAGTTTTCAGACATGAGGTTGAATATGTATATGTCAGACAGAGGCGGATCTTTGGTTTGGATTTCAGCTATGTTATCGTCCTAGTCTGTGTCATTAATGAACGTCCTATAGTTATCATATTGGTCTTAAAACATCGATATAAGTTTACCTTCGTTGGGTCAATTATGTTATTGTTGGGCAGTTGTTATTTTTAGGCATTACTACCTGACTTCTTTTATCCTTATTTCTTTGTTAGGAAATAAAAGCAGTTATTTAATTCCTTCTAGACTTATTTTTAAAATATTGAACATTACATATTGGTAAATGATTGATTTGGTGTAATTTTGTAAGTTTATAGCAATATTGGCGGCACTGATGTATGCTAATCTATCATTGGAACTGTTATAGAATTTCTAGTTATTACTACATAATTTACGTTAAAGAAAAGTTTTACAAAATACATTTCCTTTTTTTTAAAGCTTGACAGTAATAATAACATAAAGACGTGAAGTCTTAGACTATTAAGATTTTTTATTTTACTGCGACGCCTATTTATTTAATCATCGTATTGTACTCTTGAACACCACATATGTCATCTGCGAGATTTTATTTTAAAACACTACTGTAAGAATCCGGTAATCCGTTTTTGCACGTCAGATTTTTTTCTCTTCGATGTACTTTTGCTACAAGATTTAGAGTGAACGCATTTGCATCCCCATCTGAACAGTGTAAAGTCCAAGCCGCTATGCGGGCCGACCCATATTTGTGAGACACACAAGAAGACAAATCATTAGAAAGTATTCGTACACGCCTATCATTACCTCACTGTTGTTTTTCGAGGCGCGATCTTGCAGTTTTACTTTACCTATTTCCTAAGGGCACATTGAGCTAAAGTAATTTTGATTTAATCCTACATAACGTACGTTTTAAAAAATAATAATTTGACAATTTCGATCTTCGATCTTAGATATACAGACGCTCCTTCTATGCAGAAGATAATTGCGTCCACATACCATGAGAGATGATCTGTTGGCAAGTGATACAGCGGTCACAGGCCACGGCTATAGGGGTTCCACGCATTACCCCAGCCGCCTAACTATTGTCTAGTTAGGTACCCATTCGGAGCTGGGTGACTCGGGGACTCGGGCCGCGAGAACAAATCCTCACCTTCGTGTGGATTCGAACCCGTGACCATCGGTATGACAGTCGAGGGCGCTACCTCTCGACCACCACGTCCCATTATTTAAAAATAATGTCATCACCAGGCAATAAATGACCACTTGATAACCTAGAGTGACGTTTTCATTGGATCTCAGGATCGTCGTCATCCCGATGAACAATAAGACTTCTGCTGAAACGCTTAAGCTCGACTGTAACAGCTCTAAATTTTCGGATAAATTTATTTTGTGCCATGGCTGTCTACATCTTACAATTTTATACACATGTTTTAAAATAATTTGATTCGGCTTTCATTGCAAGTCTACCTTCTAAAAAGCATCTTTAAAATATTTGTGTAATATCTCATTTAAAGAGCGCGAGATTTTCTAAAATCACGTGGCGTGCTCTGGTTAAGTAATATCGATGTTCTGCACTAGAAACTATTTCAACAACACTAATAATTATTGTAATTGTATCTCTCCAATCGATAATGCAAAAGTACCATAACATCTATGCTTCTATTATGTAAAGTATATCTGTATTTTTTTTAAAAAGAAAACAAAAGCTCTGTCTCAAATAAAGCCACACAACAATGACGCAATAATCTGTTTCAAACAAACGATGTTCATATTTCTTCGTCTATGTTTTCGAGTACACTACGATTGAATCCTTATTTTTTTATTCCAACAATTGCTTAAAGGGCCTGTCGGGGGGAGAAAACCTGGTCAGATGGCCATCATTTCCTGCTTCCGGTCTCCGTTGAAATGCCTCCGATCTGATTGCACCGTTAAGACGGGATGTCTTGTAAGCAGACGATTCAAATAAATGAGGCAGACAAAAGGCCTCTGGTTGACAGTAACGGAAAGCAAGCGATAAGGAAGGGCAGGTCGACGCTCTCTCCGTCTCTTTACATCACGGTTTAAATTCATTGAACTTTTCGTAGCAAAGTTAACATTAGCCAATTCTATTCCTTAGAAAGACAAATTAAAACTAACAAAAATAAGTAAACTATAATATAAAAAAACCGTTAAAAATGTAAATTTAAATATTATATCGTAAGGGAAGAGTGAGAGAATGTAAAAGGATAAGAAGATGGAATAGGTATGTTTTGAGTGAGAGAATTTGTTTAAGATTAATACGCAATAATCTTCTGTATAGAAGAAACGTCAGAAATTTGTGAAATAGATAAGATAAGAAAATGCGATTTTTTATATTGCAACTCTAGTATTGTTTGCATTCGCTCACTATCTTTACCTGTCATGGCACCATCTTTAGTTTTAAACAATAACCCCCTCCCCTCACCTGAACGTAAATCATTTTATTGAATAAATAATTTATAAATGTATTCTCCCTTAGTAATGCTTTATCTTTAAAACTTTAACTAAATACATTGTGTGTTGCGGATTGTAAATTGAAGAATTCTTTTATTTTATTTTAAACTTGACTGTCTGGGAAAAGCTCAGAAAAATAGATACGGCCGATTTCACAGACAAAATAAGATTGAAGGGGTCGATGAACAGCGAGGGAAAAGCCTGCCCAAGGGAGTATGTGATCACAGTCATATGTCTGAAGTGAAGTGCAGTAACAAGGTTGGAGGAGAATCGCTTTATCGCATCCTTAAAAAATGATCTCCTTGAATTTGTTAAGAGCATATTCAAGATCCCAATCATTTTTTAATTACGATTTCCTGCACACAAAAGCAAAGAGCGTAGACACGAGGTGTCATAAGCTTGCGGTAAATAGAAATATGTCGAGATTACGACGATAAGCGTTTATTTATTGAGTTTTCTCGGCAAATACAGAAAATTCAAAGATGAATGAATTAGGAATCTAGTACAAGTTGACTTTCTGTTCTTGACATTTAAATGCAGATCACAATGTAAAATAAATGAGAAAATATCATGGAATCCCCATGTCAATGAAATAACTAAAAAATTAAACACAACCTTAGGATTCATAAAAAGAAACTTTTACAGATTTAATAAGAATATAAAACTTAAATGCCACCTCACTTTGGTGAAGCCTGTACTAGAATACGCATATTCTGTATGGTACCCATCCACCAAAGAAAACATTGATAACTAGAATAAATTTGTTAAAAAGAGGTGCAAGATACAGAATGTTGAAAAGTGACGAGAAACAAAATATAGTTAAATCATTAGATTCTGAAACACTAAAGGACAGAAGTAAAAAGAGAAAAATGTAACAATAAATATGGCAATTAATTCTAAATTGGAAATCCAACACAAAAATAACTTCATATAATCTTTAAATAAACATTGATAAATAGATATCTAGATCTACACATTCCTAATTCTTTATGCAAAAGCAAATACACATACAATTTCTAGTTCCGGAATTCGAACTTCGTATAATTCATCAGCATTTAAAACACTAATAAGAATGCAGGACTACACACAAGCCATGGTGCAATAATTTTCTATGTAGAAGGCGCGTCTGTAACAGATAGTATAAAAACAATATTTCATTTAAGTGAAATATCTTAAACAGTATCTAAAAGGAGTGGTGGCAAACCTTTTAGGGTCGCATACACAGAATTTCAACTAAAACTAAAACCCACTTAATTTATAGAAAAGTGTTAACACGCCAATTAAACCCGAGAATGGGGTTTCGGCTAACAAAAAGCACACACTTGTCTTAAGACTTAAAGAGAAAAACAAGAAAAGAGTTTTCAAGGATACAAATAAATATATTACTGGAAATAGATTGGCTTTGCTTAATGAATGGCATTTTAGCTCTTGTACACATACTAATAGTTCGTTAATCCTTGACTGATAGTGACTCATACTTCGTTAATTATGAACAACAGATGCAGCACTCGGGTTATCTGTCAAACTGTCACATAATGTATGAATCAAAGCTTTAAACAGCTGTTCACACGCATAAAATGATTCCAAATGAGAATAAGACCTTACAATGTTTTCATTGATTTAAACAAATTTGACAGATAATTCAATGCTTTTATTAAGAATTTCTTTTTTATAACCACCAATGTTACTGTCTTTTACACTTCATCGTTTCAAGAGTTGAACGCAGATGAGAGAATCTTCTTTTCGACTTAGAGCTCTCTTGAACTTCCAATATCTCCATTTCCAGTCGGTAAAGATCTAATGATTGTAAGCAAGAATTATAAAATTTCTTCAAACTAAGATTTCTCATGAATGTTACCATCTGACACAATTTTAGATATCTGTCATTCAAATTCTCATTGCCGGCTGCTACGATGCTTTAAATTTCCTTGTGGATATCTTCATGACAAGGGGATTTGTGTGAAAATTGTGTAGAATTTTTTCTCTCATCGTATCACCGAAACCATAACGCATAATTGTTGCTAGCTTTGTATATTATTTAAATATGTGCTTTCATCCAAACACACTAAGCAACATGCTTCTTTTTGTAAATCAGTTGTGAGCTGCTGATCAATATCACTTGGCATCCGCATGACTCGATCTTTAACTGTATTTCGCTTCTCTCTTTTAACCAATGCCACCAAAAATTTCTGGGTGTGCGTTTCTCTCCCTATCCCCCCCCCCACCACATATTTTCCCTCTATAAGTTTTAATTCTGATTAAAGCAAAGCGAACTCTGATTTTTGTTTTTAAATTTTGTTCTCATTTGCAAAATAAAATTTTAAAAATTTAGAAAGAAGAAGAATTAATTATCTCTCCAACGGAGAGCAGTTTACCATGCCTTGCAAGTCACAGTGAAATTTGAAAGCAGACAAAAATTTTTTATAGATTGTTGAAGAAAGATAATTGCAACAATTTTTTTTTTTAATTTTAAAAATACAATAAAAAATTTACTGATAATTATAACTCCCCAATTTCCTTTCAATAACACCTAACATTCGGCTTTATCAAGTTCGCGTGCCATTGGTTCGCCATCATTTGTCTAATAAGAATCGTATATTTCAGCACACTAAATAAAATCAATCCAGATTGGCTAATCGCTATTTAAAATTAGTCCGTTGGTAACTGATCTTTTAACACTGATATTTGCCCTCGTGCTTGTGATAGAAACAAAATCGATCACGTTTTCCCAGTGTGGTAATTAGTGTGGTGGGTGTATGTATATCAGTATAACGTAACTATTTAAACGTATGACTTATGTTTCACTAAGCCACTCGTTCAGACAAGACCATAAATATCCACGTGACATGAATCGCTAGAAAATAAAGCACTTTCAAGTCTTCCTGGCGCTAGTAGGTCCCATTAGTGTGTCATCTGACGACACATCAAAAACACCATAACACATTAGCTAAATGAGTCTGTATTAGGTCCCATTAGTGTGTCATCTGACTACACATCAGAAACACCATAACACATTAGCTAAATGAGTCTGCATTAGGTCCCATTAGTGTGTCATCTGACTACACATCAAAAACACCATAACACATTAGCTAAATGAGTAGGCATTAGGTCCCATTAGTATGTCATCTGACTACACACCAAAAACACCATAACACATTATCTAAATGAGTCTGCATTAGGTCCCATTAGTGTGTCATCTGACTACACACCAAAAACACCATAACACATTAGCTAAATGAGTCGGCATTAGGTCCCATTAGTGTGTCATCTGACTACACACCAAAACACCATAACACATTAGCTAAATGAGTCTGCATTAGGTCCCATTAGTGTGTCATCTGACTACACACCAAAAACACCATAACACATTAGCTAAATGAGTCTGCATTAGGTCCCATTAGTGTGTCATCTGACTACACACCAAAATTACCATAACACATTAGCTAAATGAGTCGGCATTAGGTCCCATTAGTGTGTCATCTGACTAAACACCAAAAACACCATAACACATTAGCTAAATGAGTCTGCATTAGGTCCCATTAGTGTGTCATCTGACTACACATCAAAACCACCATAACACATTAGCTAAATGAGTCTGCATTGCATTTACATAAAACTTAAACTTAAAAAAAACCCTGATATATTACGTAATTATATTATTACAGCAAATTATTAGAAAAAAAACATGTAGATATCTATACTAAAATTTTGCGTTTACAAAAATAAATTACTTTCTCTATAATCATCGTCACAATTCTCAAGTGTAACCTTATCCCCACGAACTGGCAAACTTATTAGAACTTTGCTCTCATCTATTTTTACTTCTAATAATTGAGAGGCGTAATGCTTCGCATGTAAATCAAACATTACTGCCCAGTAAACTGTCATGGCGTGTTACCCCGGGCTCTTTTCACACACGCCGGACATAGTGTGTGTCACCAGTAATTTCCCTTTTGTCTGTATCCCCATTGTTTCATCATAATGATAGTGGAGTCCTTACCTCAGATGTTGTCAGTAATTTCCCTTTTGTCTCCACCCTCGTGATCTTATAATGATGCCTGTGTTCACTTTTTTAAATGCACGAAAACCCAATTTCATGTTTGGGTGAGCAGCTTTCATTCGTTCATGTCTCTTCAGGTCAGCCAAACCCCCTCCTCCGCTTATTTCTTTCAACCATTACGCTCTCAAAATATTAGGTGTGCCTTCCCCCTGCCCCAGCTTTATTTCCTAGAAGTTTTAATTCTGGGTAAAGCAAAGCTAACCATAGAAGATCACTATTAGTGAACAAAATGGGGATGAGACTGAAATCAGGCTTATAAATTAGTAAATGGAAAAGAAGTAAACACGGTATGGTTTAGCCTGACAGGACGTAACCAAACAGCGAACGTTTCGGCAAAGAGCCTTCCTCAACGGACAAACAATACACGGATAAAACAAATATAAAAAATAAAAACTTAGCTGCGGTAAAATCCAAAGAGCCAGTGAAAGCAAAGTAGAAAGAGAGTAGTGTGAGCTTATATAGGAAAGGAGAGAGTGAGTGTTGCAAAACGATGAGGTGGTCAGCGCAAACTCAATGATGGGATGAATGTTGTGTTGGCGCTGACCACCTAATCGTTTCTTTTTTTTTTTTTATTCATATTTTATATTTTCTTCTTCTTGACTACTTCATTTTTTAAATTATTGTTTAAAAAATTTCTATCAACCTCTTTAGCATCAGAAATTGATTCTCCGTTTTAAAAAAATCTTTTTCGCCATGTTTTAGCTTTTCAAAATATTTTTCAACGATGTAATGAGTTTGAAAAATTGTGTTTTTTTTTCTACGATAAATGAGGATCCCACAAGGCATTCGTTCATTGAAGGTGTTGGATTGTTTTTTTTTTGTTGTTGTTTTTTTTAATTGGTTTTTTTTATGTTTTTTTTTTTTTGTTGTTGTTTAAATTTGTTTTTTAAATAAAAAAAATATTTCCATTAAATCATAACATCGCACACCCGAGGCATTACAAAGGAAATAACTTTTTCGTTATTGTTAAATATTAAAAAGAAATTGTCAAGGTAGCCAGGAATATAAAAATAGCCGCCAAATTGTTTCCTGTTAATTATCTTTTCAAGACATGACATCTGAAGTTCATTAGATAACATTTCATATTATTTCACACAGAGGCGCCACTAGGGTCGGTGTCCCCTGTGGGGGAAGCTCTTGGTGTTACTCCGCCCCTTTACGACTTAACCAAAAGAAGTGTTCCGAGTCTTCCAGTGCGAAATAATGAGAACATAGAATACAGAATTTTACATGTTGGTGTCACCCTTTGTGATGGTATCACATGGTTCAGTTAGCAATCGTCCCTCCCCCTAGTGACCCTCTGTCGTCCCTCCCCCTAGTGACCCTCTGTAAACTAATCAATTTCGTGACGGCTACCCGTAATACAGCACAAAACAAAATAGCGCAGCTGAAGATGTGAGGCGATAGTCCTACTCGATACTCAAGTTTCTAGATGCACTACCAACTACCAACGAGGTAGAGCGCTCTTATATGTGTGCCCATTTGTCATCGCTCTTTTATCGCGCTCTTTCAAAACGAGACGGGTTCTCTTATGGACAAACGGGCTATAGAACGAGCATATGCGGTATTTTATTCAATTTAAAATCATTAAGTTTCACAAAACATTTTCATTTTAATTTGCAAAAGTGCTACAACTTTAACTAAGGTTGGTCTCAGACATTCGGGTTATTTGTTGAGACATATAAACTTGAGAAATTCATTCCTTCAACACGACTCTAACATCAAAACTTGCATGAGACGCGCCTCTCACCATACTAACAAGTTCCATCAATACTTTGATCGTTTTATTTCTCTATTATTTTATTCTTTTTCTTCTTATTTAGTGTTTAGATGTTGGTTAATCTTGACAAAAGTCAAAATACTCCTTTTCTTAGCATCAGTCACGATGATTAAGGTTCCTTTCATCGATAAAATCTAAACCAATTTTATCACTTAGATAACGAACGATAAACACAAGTACAGCTACATTAAAAGTATATAAATAGAAAAAGAAATCTGAAGTAGAGACGTGAAATTTAATCATGTAATTGTGAATATGATTCAAATTAAACAAACTGTTTGGTATTTTATACATCTAATTGACATGAGAGATAAGTGTAAGATTTCTTATAACTAGGATTCTCAAAAGCATTTCCCAAAATACAGAGTTTCTTGTCATATGATAGCATCCAAGCCTCAATAATAAATTATTTTTAATTTCTTTTACAAAACACTTGGCCGAAATAAGGTGAGCTTTTTGTTGTTGTTTTTATTTTAACGGGCGCTGGCAGATGTTAAAGGCCGGCATACGTCTGATCCATCATTCTAAATGATCATGAAGAATATATGATAAACGTGCGTCGGTAGTTAATGGCTACTCTTTGTAGTAATCGAATAGGTCTGTAAATAATGGGAGCTGCGTGGGAAGCACTTCGCTCTTTGTCAGATCTCTTTGGCCACAAGATGGCTGCGACTAGTTTGATAGATCGACATTTATAATCCGAAAGAGAAGGGTCCCGAATGAGCAGAAATAAACATTTTTAATAGTGGACAGTTCATCCGTTATAGCCATCGACACCTTTAAGAAACTTCTTTTGTCTAGTGACTGGGCTACATATAGTGCCAGAGTTCCGCCCCTTTTCCGCAAACTAACAGTTTTAGTCTCCCGTTGCTCATAAATAAACACAATGAGTGTTACTTCGTTTACGCCACATATATTGAAATATCTTCTTTTTTTTTAATCCTGTGTTTTTTTAATCTCAAAGTATGGTTTACAATGTATTTGGTAAATGACGTCACTCCACGAATTGAGCGCCAAAACATTTCTGTCTGTCTGTGAACTAACTGAAGGATTTCAACAGTTTATCATGAAGCCATGGCCCTATAACTGCCCTTAAGCCATTACTCCTGTCATTTTCTAGACAAATCCCCGAATAACAGAGTCGCGCTGTTGGGTGTTGACGGGCCTAATGGTGTCATTTGTATTTAATCTCTTCCACCTCGTCGTCTCACTCGTCCAACAACCTGAGGTATTCCAGTAAGCCCCATGGGATTTTAAGTTTGGTTCTTAAAACATTGGCGCCTTGCTTACTGTACCCATTTAAAGAATAGATTTGTACGCTCTATAACTAAGAGCAAATACGTCTCTGATTTGGGTCAGAAACAATCGTGTCTTATTTGCTATAGCCTCGTTTCTATATTCAGGATCTTGCAGTAAAGACAAGAGTTCTGTGGTCGTGTTGTAAAAAGATATAAGACGGAAGTTGTCAGTTGTAGCTGTCGTTCCCTGTAAATGTAGCGATTTATTTTATTTAATAATCTTCATGTTTTTATATATATTTTTTTTTAATTTATGGCTTAAATATCGAACTCTCCTGTATCTTAAAAAATATAATTTTTAAAAATGGGGTGGGGGAGGGGGATTTTTATCGCGTCATCACTTTCAATCTTTCCAATGTCTAGGTCTACATTTACGTCACTGAATATGTTTAAACCTAAATTTTGTATTCTTTCTAATTATCAATGATTATCAAAGACTTTTTCTTTTACCCAGCCACCCTTCCAGTTTATCAAAAGCCATTTCACCACTCCCGTGACATTTCCTCTCAGTTCAAACTGCAGAACTCGTGCATCTGAGCCCGTGACAAATTGCTACTGATCCCGAAAACTGGGTCGAGACGCAATGAGAGAGGGAGGGGGTAGGAGAGGGTGGTTGGTGGGTTGGTGACAGAAGGAGGTGTATGTCATGTGATAACAAACAAATATATTAGGGCTGCGGAAATTAACGATTAATTGTTCGATTAATTGGTAAAAATTGTTATCGATTAAAATAATTTTAAGCGATAAAATAGCGATTAAATAACATAAAATGTATGACGCTGTGTTGTCGATGTATTAAAAAATTATTAATTATTAATAGTTATAATCAGTGCTTTTTTTCTGGCGGAACGCACCGGAACGGCGTTCCGGCACCTTTTTATGTTTACTACGCTCATTTCAGTGTTATTTCTTTATGACAAAACGGACATAAATATGCGTTCCGGAACCTTTTTCTTCAGAAAAAAAGCACTGGTTATAATAATTTGCTGTATTTAAGTACAAACTTCTCAATTTTATTTTGAAAAGGGGGGATTTTTAAAGTGTTATAATGATAATGATATAAAAAATTAAACATTATTTTTACTTAAATAATTATAGCAAAATGTTAATATATTGGCATTATATTGAACTACTCATTTTGTTTTTAAAAAATGTTAATTGCCTGTTTTTATTACTTCCCTTGAAATTTTTAGTGTAACGACGTCATACATCTTATTTTTAGCTGAATAAAAATCATCGATTAATTATTCGGTAATTTTTCAAAAGTTAACGATTAAATTTAAATTAATAGATAACAGCCCTAAAAAATATATATGCATTCGATGATTATTACCAACTGTCCTAATTGTGAGACTTTGGGATGAGTTTGTGAAAGATTCCAAAGCAGAAAGACGTAGATCCAATTACGACAGGTAATCGCTAAATGCAAGTTTTTTCTACTTATAATTTAAACCTTTTCTCTTGCTGCTACATCTCTTCTATTAAAAACTATACAAAAAGAATGTTATTGAAATGTGTATTCTTCCGTTATGTTCAAAGTCTCCCTACCCCCGTTTGTATTTCACTGTTGTTTCTTCCTCGCTTGTTTTTTGTTCATCTATTCATATTTCTTTTTTGTTGCTCTCCTTGGTTTAGATATACATACTTGGCTTCAGACCAACATCGCAAAAAAAAGTTTTTACAAAACTAACGAGCACGAAGAGCTATCCGGTTTCTTTTGCGTGAAAAAACAAACCTCCAGCCTACCCAAAACAACGTTGTGTTGGTTGTTAACTAAAGCGAGATCATTGTCTCAGTATTAAATAAGGTAGATTTCTATATAATCATCATGGCGCTAAGTACAGACGCAATTATTTACAGCATATTTGGTGGTTTTTTTAATGTCAAATTGGTAAATAATTTTTTTAAAAACTCGCCGCGTCTCCTTTTAAAAAATATTATTTTTTCGTTTTATGCTTGTTTGTTTGTTTTTATTTTTTATTTTTATTATTTTTGTTTTTGTCAGGAGATTCAAACAATGCCATCGTGTAGCGCTCTAATCTTGTTAAATATTATTTGTGTTCTTTGTACTAGAAGTCATCTCCTAGGAGACGTAGCATTGATTCAGTTATTCTTACCAGACTATCAGCGAGGTCCAATCTCTATTTGACATTGGGTAGAACCATGAATATATTAATTTATTATCAATCTGAAAAAAAGAAATTATTATAGTGCTCCCGAATAATATTATACTTTTTTTTTTTAAAAATGCGGCAGCGTGCCCCTGGTTGTTTGAATGAGTTTGGCAGGGTGACACTTGCCTGTAAAGTAATGTGCATTATCTGCTTCATTCGACTTCATAAATTAGACACAAATCTATAGTTGTTTTTTTTTAAACATAAGACTTTGTTCTTCACTGTTATAATAAAAACTGTGAAATTGTAAGCGAGTTTACGAAACAAATTAAACCTATTTCGATAAACTCCTGTCCAACTCAAATAAATGAAGTCTTGTTGGTTGTTATTCTAAAAGTCAGTGCTCGTACTTATTACCTATACATCTGAGTCAGTGCTCGTACTTATTACCTATACATCTGAGTCAGTGCTCGTACTTATTACCTAAACATCTGAGTCAGTGCTCGTACTTATTACCTAAACATCTGAGATTCTGAGTCAGTGCTCGTACTTATTACCTAAACATCTGAGTCAGTGCTCGTACTTATTACCCAAACATCTGAGTCAGTGCTCGTACTTATTACCTAAACATCTGAGATTCTGAGTCAGTGCTCGTACTTATTACCTAAACATCTGAGTCAGTGCTCGTACTTATTACCCAAACCTATGGCGGATTAAGGGGGACTGAACGGGCTAAAGCCACGGGCCCCCGACGGTTTAGGGGCCCCCAAACTTTTTATATTTTATAATAAAAGTGTACAAAAGTTTGCACGAACCCTTGAAAATATAATAAATTAATTAATACTATCTATACAACTTATCGCGTTCAGACATGATAGTATTGATAGTACCTAATAATCGAAAAACTTTAATTGATTCACTTCGCATGATATAAAATATAGTTTATATTTTTTAAAATTTCCCATTTTCGAGAAGTTCCGCTGGCCGTGTGGGTATAGTACATGCTCGTGGGGCTACCGGTGTCGGGTTCCATTCCCAGCAAGGCCCTATATTTTTTTTTCACACTCAATTATAACTACCACGAACACATCAAACAGTTATTTCTTCGTGTTCGTTTTTTTTTCATTATTAAAATTTAGTTACAGTCTTATATTAGCTGTTGACAATCATTTTATTTTAAGAATGCTGGCTGGATAGGGCCCCCGTTTGATTGCAGCCCAGGGTCCCGTGCAGTCTTAATCCGCCCCTGACCCAAACATCTGAGTAAGTGCTCGTACTTACTACCCAAACATCTGAGTCAGTGCTCGTACTTATTACCCAAACATCTGAGTCAGTGCTCGTACTTATTACCCAAACATCTGAGTCAGTGCTCGTACTTATTACCCAAACATCTGAATCAGTGCTCGTACTTATTACCCAAACATCTGAGTCAGTGCTCGTACTTATTACCCAAACATCTGGACGAACTGGTGAGCAACGCCACAATTCATTTTCTTTTCAGACGAATCCATTAACTCTTTCACATCCGTTAGTAATGGATCCTGAATGTTAAGAGTCCCCACATAACGTCACATTATCTCTTCCTTAACCCTCACTTTCCCACTGGGGTCACCGCAGAAATGCGTGGGCAGTCCACGGCAATAATGAGCGGAAGAGAGTGGGACGAAGTATACCATTTTCTGCAAGGAATAGATTGGCGTCTGGACTCTTCGATGATGCTGAATAGCTAAAATTGCAAACATTGTCGGGCAAAAGAAGTGTATATAGAATGATTGTGATCAATAAAAGTAACTAATTTAATAAAGCTATTTAATGCGTTAAAATAAGTTTTTACATGCAGCTTTGATGATGCACTGCAAACTTAGATTGAATTATCCAGCATGGCTTGTTGTAACGGTATTGTCCTTGAACTGAAACAAAAGGATGGCGCGCAAAAAAATGTAGGTTTGTTGGGATAGCGATATGAAATGTAGGTTTGTTGGGATAGCGATATGAAATAATGTAGGTTTGTTGGGATAGCGATATGAAATGTAGGTTTGTTGGGATAGCGATATGAAATGTAGGTTTGTTGGGATAGCGATATGTTTGATAAATACGTGAGCCAAATGGCGACGACATAGCTATAACTATCCAATAGTTGCGATCGATTTCTTTAACTTTAAGCAGGTGGCGTATATTCCATATCTGCTTCACACAAGTGATCCTTTGGCCCTATCGTTAGTGAGTCATTGTTTAGACACTGTTACCTTTGGCCCTATCGTTAGTGAGTCATTGTTTAGACACTGTTACCTTTGGCCCTATCGTTAGTGAGGCATTGTTTAGACACTGTTACCCTTTGGCCCTATCGTTAGTGAGGCATTGTTTAGACACTGTTACCCTTTGGCCCTATCGGTAGTGAGACATTGTTTAGACACTGTTACCCTTTGGCCCTATCGTTAGTGAGACATTGTTTAAACGCTGTTACCCTTTGGCCCTATCGTTAGTGAGACTATGTTTAGACGCTGTTACCCTTTGGCCCTATCGGTAGTGAGACTTTGTTTAGACACTGTTACCCTTTGGCCCTATCGTTAGTGAGACATTGTTTAGACGCTGTTACCCTTTGGCCCTATCGTTAGTGAGACATTGTTTAGACGCTGTTACCTTTGGCCCTATCGTTAGTGAGACATTGTTTAGACACTGTTACCCTTTGGCCCTATCGGTAGTGAGGCATTGTTTAGACACTGTTACCCTTTGGCCCTATCAGTAGTGAGACTTTGTTTAGACACTGTTACCCTTTGGCCCTATCGTTAGTGAGACATTGTTTAGACACTGTTACCCTTTGGCCCTATCGTTAGTGAGACATTGTTTAGACACTGCTACCCTTTGGCGCTATCGGTAGTGACACTTTGTTTAGACACTGTTACCCTTTGGCAATATCGTTAGTGAGGCATTGTTTATACACTGTTACCCTTTGGTCCTATCGTTTGTCAGTCATTGTTTAAACACTGTTACCCTTTGGCCCTATCGTTTGTCAGTCATTGTTTAAACACTGTTACCCTTTGTCCCTATCGTTTGTCAGTCATTGTTTAAACACTGTTACCCTTTGACCCTATCGTTAGTGAGGCATTGTTTAGACACTGCTACCCTTTGGCGCTATCGGTAGTGACACTTTGTTTAGACACTGTTACCCTTTGGCCCTATCGTTAGTGAGGCATTGTTTAGACACTGTTACCCTTTGGTCCTATCGTTAGTGAGGCATTGTTTAGACGCTGTTACCCTTTGGCAATATCGTTAGTGAGGCATTGTTTATACACTGTTACCCTTTGGTCCTATCGTTTGTCAGTCATTGTTTAAACACTGTTACCCTATGGCCCTATCGTTTGTCAGTCATTGTTTAAACACTGTTACCCTTTGGCCCTATCGTTAGTGAGGCATTGTTTAGACACTGTTACCTTTGGCCCTATCGTTAGTGAGACATTGTTTAGACACTGTTACCTTTGGCCCTATCGTTAGTGAGGCATTGTTTAGACACTGTTACCCTTTGGCCCTGTCGTTAGTGAGACATTGTTTAGACACTGTTACCCTTCGGCCCTATCGTTAGTGAGACATTGTTTAGACACTGTTACCTTTGGCCCTATCGTTAGTGAGGCATTGTTTAGACACTGTTACCCTTTGGCCCTATCGTTAGTGATACATTGTTTAGACACTGTTACCCTTTGGCCCTATCGGTAGTGAGGCATTGTTTAGACACTGTTACCCTTTGGCCCTATCGGTAGTGAGACTTTGTTTAGACACTGTTACCCTTTGGCCCTATCGTTAGTGAGACATTGTTTAGACACTGCTACCCTTTGGCGCTATCGGTAGTGACACTTTGTTTAGACACTGTTACCCTTTGGCCATATCGTTAGTGAGGCATTGTTTAGACACTGTTACCCTTTGGCCCTAACGTTAGTGAGGCATTGTTTAGACACTGTTACCCTTTGGCCCTATCGTTAGTGAGACATTGTTTAGACGCTGTTACCCTTTGGCCCTATCGTTAGTGAGGCATTGTTTAGACACTGTTACCCTTTGGCCCTATCGTTTGTCAGTCATTGTTTAAACACTGTTACCCTTTGGCCCTATCGTTAGTGAGGCATTGTTTAGACGCTGTTACCCTTTGGCCTTATCGTTTGTCAGTCATTGTTTAGACGCTGTTACCCTTTGGCCCTATCGTTAGTGAGGCATTGTTTAGACGCTGTTACCCTTGGGCCCTATCGTTAGTGAGGCATTGTTTAGACGCTGTTACCCTTTGGCCCTATCGTTAGTGAGGCATTGTTTAGACACTGTCGTCGTAATATAGACTCACTAAAATTAAGACGTTGGAAATGGACTCCCCCCTGTCAAACAATGATTCATCGAGACATACTCATGTTGACCAGGTCAGAATCGTCTGCTTTGTACTTCGATCGGTGGCCTACGGGTGAAAACGTCTGCTGAACTATCAGAATTAAATATTTATCTTATCCGTCTGAAGGAATACTTTAGATTGAGGACTAGGTCCTTAGGTTTATTTAGTGTAAACACGATTTCGCCGAAAATTTCGAAAGAAAGTGTTTAGTATAAGGTTGCAAAGAAAAATTGCGCAGAAAGGTTGCAGAGTAAGGATGTACAGAAAAATCACAAAGAAAGGTTTTGCAAAAAAGCTATAAAGAAAGAATCAGCTTTTAAAAATCCAAATAGTGTACACAAAAGGTGACTCCCCAAAAACCAACCACAGAAGGTCAATCCCGTAGAGTCAAATTCAAAATGAAATCAGTTTGAAACAAAAAATTTTTATTAGTCCCCCTGTGAAGGCACTTATCAGACGGTAGTGACCGATCATACACGATTCGGTCGAGGCATTCATTTGTTATACCAAAAACCATTGGACTTATGTAGACGCTTTCGCAGTTTTGTTTTGTTTTCCCGGTCAATTTTTATAAATAAATATTTCATAAAGTGTGATTTTCCCTTCCCTGCTTTTCAAAACACACATAGCACTATTAACACTGTTTATTCATTGTAAGATATTTCATTACGTTTTTTTTACTGTAAGCACGCTTATCCATGTTAGAATTCTTCTTAAGATGATCGCAAGAGATTCAAGTTAGTTTAGGAAGTACATAGATTGAAACAAGTAATTTCCTGTTTGTGCCGTCTCAGATACCACAATGTAATGGCTACCTGAAGACCCAACGGACATTACGGACAGGTCAATTTATTACTACTTGTGTTCAATTTTAAAAAAAAAATTGGCAGCCAAATAGAAAGGGTTTAAGGGATGTAGTCAAAAAAGATAAATTTATGCATTATCAATTCAGTTCAGGTCCACCAACAAAATGGGACACAGTGGTCGAGTTGCAGCGCACTCGACTGGCGTACCGATGGTGACGGGCTCGAATCCATGCGAAGGCAATGTTTTGTTCCCGTGACCTAGGGCGTCCCTGAGTCACCCACATCCGAATGGGTACCTAACATTAGCTAGGCGCCTGGGTAATACGTGGCCTGTTAACGCTGCTTCACTTGCCAACAGCTCATCCGTCATGGTATGTGGACACAATTAACTTCTGCAGAAAAATGAGCGTCTGTATAGATAAGATTAGATAAGATAATATTTGCTTGCAGCTACTAGTCATGCCAGTGAATCTGAGTAACATTTTCACTCTCAGGAGTTATCCTAAAGCACGCACACGCCTGGATCTAATGGTGTATCTGTTGGATACTACATTAAAAAACACTTTCCAGTTTTCTAAAGGTTACGTGCCAACGGCCCACGCTAACATAAGCGTCCTAAATATATTTTCCTTCATGCATCAAAGTGAACAAAATACTTTAATCTTACCTTCTAAGTCATGTTGTAGATGATGTGAAAACACAGTTGAAAAATGGGTTTGTTCTAGTAACCTATGGAGTTTTATTCGAAATGTTATTTGCACCATAGAAAAAAATACTGTGGGTAATTTTTGGGAATCATTGAGTTTTTAAAAGATCTTATCTCAACCATAAGCAATGAGACATACAGAAAATTTGGCCTCCAACAAAATTCTAATGTAAATGCACCGTCTGAAATAACTGCTCCGTGATTGTGTGCTTAATGTCAAGCTTCCAAACTGTCAGGGGGTGATATAAAACATTCCTTTCTATGTACTCTTTTACACCAGTCTTAAAAACAATGAGACATCCAAAGCCAACAATTCCAACTGAGCTTGTTATTTGAAAAGTTGCCAGGCTCTCAAACAAGGCGTGCAGCGAAGGCGAATTGAACCCGAAAGACAACATATCACTTGATCTCTAGATAAAAATCTTAAGTCTGTGAGAAGGCTGGGATAATTCAATCTTCAAACGTGTTTCACAAAAACACACGTCTGCGTAAACATAGTCGTGCACTTATTAATCAAATACATTATTTCTCAAGAAGAATGCGGGTTTGCGGAAAAATAAATTACAAGAACCGTCCCTGTGTCGATGTTAGCTTGGAAAATCTTCGCTCTACTCTACAGAGGTCGACGAACCTTTTGTTATATCACTGAATGTAAAGATGTAACAGTTATGTAAATTTGTAACTTCGGTTTAAGAGTTGTTTTTTTTAAAAATCTATTTTCTATTAATATCCTATCATGGGTATTGCTCTGACCTAGCTCCATAAAACATTAAAGTCTAGTCTAGTATCGTCAGAAGATTTATTTATAAATAGCTTGTTTAAAACATGGCGTGTTTTTGGAAATTTTCTTTTAAATTTCAAACAACGACGCTAAGTAGAAGCATTTCTTTTTTAAAAAATATTATTGCATTTACGTTTATGTTATTAAAAATGGATTTAAGTTGTTGTGGTTTTTTTTAATTATACGCGGGAAAAAAATAATTGAAAAACACACAAACAAATTGAGTAATGAACACAATAAATTTAAGCTTCAATAATTTACTAGTACAATAGTGAACGTTTTGGCTCATGCCTTCGTGAGTACCAATAATAAAAAGTACTTACGTAAGTATTAAAATTATATTTAATTTAAATTATTAAGGCATATTGTATTAAGGAAAATAGTTACTTAAAGATAAAAAGAAAGGAGAAACAACAACAAACAATGACACATGATATAAGAAGAGAAAGAAGTACCAAGAGTTTCAGTGAAGATCATAACGGAAACAAAGATTTCACAGTTATGTCAAATTGTGTTTTTGGTTTCATACATACGGAGCCAACGTAACAAATCGTGTTATAAATCTATTTTACATCTAGATCCTATCATGGGTAGTGCTCGCATATAAATATAAAATACAAGTAACTGCAATATCTGAAATTCTGTCGTTGTCAGCACTGTTGACAAACTTTACTACGATATTAATTTGAATTGAGCTTCAAAAATGGTGCAACCTAGCCTCAAGCCTTGCTAGTATTGCTAGCAACTACTTACGACGCGAGTAGATTCATTTCATGTAAAATATGTACACTATTTCATTGTTGACGGGGTATTTTCAATCGTGTACCTCGATATGCCACAACTAATATGAATTTCAAGAGTAAATGTTTTCAAATGAGAACAAATATTCTTGCATTGTTATATTAAACAGATGTAATACACTGTATAACTCTATCAAGCGTACTGATATTACAGTTACAGAAGTAGCAACACAAGCGGGTTTATCTAACTATATATGCGCTAAGTAACTAATTATCATATTGAGATTTTTGTGTGTGGAATGACAGATTTGAAGAAAACTGTAAAAAAATTCCGTTTTAAGTCACAAATCAGACGAAGTGCAAAGAATTAACTAACATTCCATAATACTCAACACAGTGTACACAGTTCATTTGGCTTTGCAAATCAGGTGATAATTACTTCAAGTGCTTTATCAATTATTCCATAAAGTAGAATTTAGGAAATCGTTAAACGTATCTATTTGGGTTGTTGTTTATTAATTTAAGACCATTATCTCTGTTCGTGTAAAAATATATGTTACTCGAGTGACTTTGTCTTTTTTGTTTATATTGAAATTATACTAACACTTGCTTTCACACCTAAATAAGCATAACTCTAATTTGAAAGCAGCCTGTGAAATAACTAGAGGAAATGACTTAATGCTGAAATGGTGTGATGTTAAATGAAGTGAACGACATCAGGTCTTTATAATTGTGTGTTTAGCGATTAAATCTTCTACGATCAAAACGCGTTGTTATTATCTCAGACAACGGAACAACAGATACCGCCTCATAAATCCATCAATTATTGATCTTGTTTTTATAATAACCCTAACCAACGATCTGACAATGGAAAGAATTCGACTCAGAGGCGTACCCAGACGGTGGCAGGAAGTCACATTCGTCCCCGGGCTACGAGGTTGTCAAAATTAGGCTCAAGTTATTATAATGAAATGAGTAAACAATGACATGACATTAATGTAACTGGGGCGCCAGTTTTATTATTTGTTCCCAGCAAGCGAAATATTATAGCTAGCCTCTGACTCGATTCAAAGATTATCGATTAGGTCTGGCTTTTCATTATTTCATTAGTATGTTTGGCCATCAGACCTGTAACAAGAGTTAAAGACTTTCCTTAAGAGTTTTTTTTTAAAAAAGTTTCGTTGAGAATGCTAGAGCTTTACAAATACTTCAAACATTGTTTCAGGCAAATCAATTCAGAATTACTTGTAATTTATTAGGCCTGTCAATGGGTACCCGGGTTTCAGAGTACCTATTGCCGAGAAAT
This sequence comes from Radix auricularia, assembly GCA_002072015.1. Taxonomy (NCBI): domain Eukaryota; kingdom Metazoa; phylum Mollusca; class Gastropoda; family Lymnaeidae; genus Radix; species Radix auricularia. Next base: position 18,709 of record MUZC01004570.1, on the reverse strand, counting down.
TACCCGGGTAGTAAAAATTCGCCCGGGTACCTGTGAAAATGTTACTGAATCGTCTGTACCAACGATGGTCGAACTGAAGCTCTTTTTCACATTTGGGGAGCGAATAATTTATCAAATTCAAAATTTTCGTTTGAAATATATACTGTGAAGTACGTTTGACATCAAAATGCGTAAAAAAGAAATATCTGTCAAACGGAAATAACATACTAAAAATTTTAGTAAAATGTATTTTGATACACTTTTTTCTCTTGGAACTTGAAACAAATATTATTTTAAAACAAAAAGGTTTTGGTTCTTTGATTTGTTCAATAAGGAAAAAAGAACATAATGCCGATAATTAGGAAGGGCAGGTAATGACAGAAATGACATCGGCTTTTGCTTTAAAATACGCTGCACGTCTTTGTTACTGCTTGAGACGAGACAATGAAGTTTATCAAATCCCCGACCTCTCTCCACTTCTATTCCCACCATGCTAAAAAAAAAACACAATTCAAACACGTTCTTAGGTTTTAAGAAAAAAGCTTATCGTTGAATCATTTTCATTATAATAAGACTAAATGCTGGGGGATGGGTCCACTCAGTAAGGGAAAGTCCCGGAAAGTTTGGTTAATTACAACGGTTGTCAGCTACGAACTAGAAATAACGCACCAAGTTTTCATACGATTACCGCCTTCTATCTTTATAAGACTTTGTTTAGCCCACCACCCCCCTCCGGCTCCCCATAAAAAATTACTTTTAAAAAAAAGATGGGGGGGGGGGTATCCTGCTCATTGTTTTTTCACAATTGTACTATAAATATAATAGTATTTCAATGTCATCATTTTTACATCGCTGATTCATTACATCTTAATTTGCATTTACATAATAAACAAAGCAGTATTAGGCTAGTAATGGTTAGCTTAAATACAGCTTAAATTTATTGTCTTCTTTCACAAATAGTTTGTGTTCGTTTTTTAGGATAATAATGGGCATGATGGCAAATATTTTAAGGCAATGCGAACGGATAACCCGGGTACCCGTCCAAATTTTGGACGGATACCCGGGTACCTTTTTTCAACAATATTGACAGCCTTAGTGTAATTACACGTACCAATCTCAGCAATATTTTACAAGTTTATAAAACACATTGTTACAGCCACTTACATCAATAAATATGGAATGGCTAATTCGGGATAATCCATATAAGAATTATTGCGTCGATAATTGCAGGCTGTCTGGGAATTAAGCTAAGTCCAGATAACTACACCCTACCCCCAGGAATCACATAACAAAACCGCCATACTACACTCTTCCGCCCCGGGCACATCATGCTGTCTGAGGCTTATGCATTGCTTTTCTCTAGTTTTTGTCTCTTTCTGCTTCCTTAACAGCATAAAATAACAGTTGCCGTACTTAAAGTAAAAATATTAAGCTATTTAACGTTGTTCTAATGTCAAGCTATTTAACGTTGTTCTAATGTCAAGCTAGTTATTGGCTTACCAGCACATTTGGGGCCGTCCATTAAGTACGTCACGCTCCAGAGAGGGGGAGGGGATGTAATTATTTTGTTAATAAAAAATATATTTTTGTACGAAAGTGTGACGTACTTTTGGGGAGGGGAAGGGTGGTCCCAAGATTTGTGTCAGGGGGGAGGGGGGAGTTAAAAATTGTCAAAAATAGCGTGACGTACTTTATGGACGGCCACTTTAGAAACTTGCTGGTTAGCTAGAGAACTAAATCCTCGCAATTCTCCAAACTCAATTTAATTGTAAACTGAGTCCAAATAAACTTTTCTAGATCTACCTCTTTTCATGTTCTATCTTCGTGTTTTCATGTTCTATCTTCGTGTTTTCATGTTCTATCTTCGTGTTTTCCTTGAGAAAAAATTTCATTTTTCTTCTAAAAATTGCCGATCTCGTGGTTCTTTATTCTTGTATAATTTTGTCTCTGGTAGAAAACAAAAAGCTATCAACTGTAATAATCTCCCTTAAAGTAATTCCTAAATGACAGGCATGTTAACTAACTCAGTGAATGATAACCTCAGGGTTGTCAGCAGACATTCATGGACAATTACGATGATACCTTCTTTAAACTTTGGCCACGGTGAGAAAATAATACTAGTTGTATAATATTGAGAGGTTAGTGGTGCCGCGGCTATAAGCAATTACTTTGTCTAAGGGGCCGTCGATAAAGTACGTCACGCTCCAGAGGGGGGGGGGTAAAAATTGTCGAAAATAGCGTGACGTACTTTATGGACGGCCCCTAACACACCGCAGATGTAATCGTGGCTCCCTTGCTGGGAGCTCGTCAGCGGAGGCGAGGTCGATTGTTTTTTTTTTTTTAAAAAAAACACCAGAAAGACATTACGGCCTAGCGATCAACGAATTGCATAGTTCCAAATAATTTATTCCAAAATTCGGGAGCAAAACCTGCACCCTTATCAAATTTCAGAAACGCATATTTCAGATCCTTGCCGTTAACTATACAAAGAGCGTGGCGGCATTGAAGTGTTTGGAGACTTTAAAAAGATTAACTCAAAATATAAAGGCAACGTATAAGGGGAAAATGTTTAGCTGTGAGCCTGTGAGTATTAAAAAAAAAAAATTATTCTGGGTGGCCATTAATGGACGCCCAGACCTGCTGACTGTAACCAGCTTGTTTTTGGTATGAGTCTTGGAATAAATAAGCGTGAACAAACTCTGTGTTGATTCTCCCAGGCCAGCATGCGTATTTACCCGTGCTCCAACATCTGCGTATTCTGGCGTTTGGGGGAATTAAGCAAATGGCGCATCCCATGTATTATGTAGTGTTGTTCTGCGCTCTCAACGCTGAGTGCTCTCAAAATGTCATTCTTGGAATTAAGGTTTTTAGGCCATGTTTTTCGGCTTTAAGTTTGGGTGGCTTAAAAATATCCTCATATGTCAAGGGGGGACGGGGGAGATGGACTCCCGAGGGGAGGGCAGAATATAACATGTATTGAAAACGAGAAAATGTTGCAATAGTTGATATTACAATAAAAAGATATAGGTAAAAAATGTGTATCTTGAATACCAATAACGTAAACTGGGATTTCAAACTGGGATGTCTATGGACAGCAAGACTTGGTAATTACATTAAGAATGATAAGATGTCATTTGCAGCTGTCTAACTAACAAAGAGTGTAACTAGGCTGGATGAATTTTTGCTAGCATTCACATGACAGAAAAGGTCACATTAATAGATTTAAAAAATTAAGCTTATTTCAAACTTTTGATTTTCAAAAAAACAAAGTGTTTTTTTTTTAATTAATCGTTGGGATTAAAATTTTAGATAAAAACGCTTTTATAAGTTAATGATGCACTTCAATGCATACTGTATGACTCAAAAGTTGTATACATGCTGTGTATGGGGAAAGTTTGTGCAAAACAATGGATGAGCTCAATAGGTTGACAAATGATGTAAATAGTGTTTGAATTTATTATTTTTAACCTATCCCTAAGCGTATTACCTATTCAAGCTTTCGCTTTATTATGTATTATCAGAAATATAAAATTATTTTTTGTTTTTATAAAAAATTAAAAATAAGTCAGTAGCTTATTTAATTTTCAAAATATAAATCAATGCTCCAATATTATATTTAAGTTTAAGAAACTCCTCTTTAGCAAACATATTTAAAATTAGAACTAGCTCACACATAATCTCATTATACAGTTTTAAGTATCAGGGTTGCTACACTACCATTAATTCACTAATATAATAGTGTTGACTTTCAATGTAAATCAACTTATTTTAGAATGTTCCCCAAAATTGATTAAGAAACATGAAGTTAATTTAATTACGAAGAGTTTACTTTGTTCACATTTTTTTTCTTTTTTTTTTTTCAAAGTAAGTGACATTTTGTCTTTTGGGAGTAATCAACTTCAGCAGAGTCATTTGAAGATTTTATTTTTCTAACTTATAGAGGCACTATAACGATCTGCGTCCACGATTTTTTCAGGAAACTTGATTTTCCTCCAGATTGTTGTCCTACTTCATATCTCTGATCCTTGACCCTCTTACGAAAGAGGTCCCAGTGATTTCACACTGAGTTGGTCTGTGGAATGATTTGTCTGCAAAATCTCGTAGTCGCGACGAGCAGACGATACGTCTCGGAATGATTGGTTATCCCCCCCTCCCTTACTCCCGCTCAGATTCCAAAATTTGAAACTAAATAGATCTGGGCTTTTCTCAAGGGGGATAACACCCAAAAAAAAGCAAATATTAGTTCGTATGTTAGGGGAATAACTAACCAATCAGAATTGTGCATTTTGGTATTGGCTTTTTCATTTTGCATAGATTCATCATCTTTTTTAGCGATAAATGTTAGACGAAAGTAGATTCAGATTTGACAAATTTCTTCCATCAGATTAACTTGACTCTGTTGTTAGAAGTTCAGACTTAAAGGGGCACATAGCTCACTTTGGGACAGTACGCATATATTTTATTGTGACTAAATGAACACGGAGAAGAAATTGGTCAACTAAATTTGGCTACTGGAATGTGTCGGCGAGATGAAATCGATATCATATTAACTTGGTTACTTGAGGATTGAGCTCAAGTCACCGAAATGGCGTCAATTTAAATCTTTCCCCGTTAGCTTGTCGGAATTTCTTTTCCTTATGAAGAAAATTCTGACATTCAAGCCATTATTATTATATTATTTATAAATTCAACGAATTTTTTTTTTAATAACAATCTTTTTTAAAAATTTTAATGAAAACTTATTTTAAATTTAAGGCTTTGTGTCTGCTTAGATTCATATGGCTTTCTAATTATATTATTAGATCTATTTGTCTATAACAAGTAACAGTGTTTTTTTGTTTGTTTATTTTTCCCCTTAAGTATGGTATTTTGCTTTTCATTTTAATTCAGGTGGCCTACTTAAAATCCAGCCAGACGACAAGAGAGGGTACTGTCCATAGATTAAATAAGCATCGCACGTAAACTGACCTCGACCTAAGGGTTTACAATAGACTTTTATCAATAGGTAGGCTGGTACGCTGAGAAAGACTGCGGGTATAACACAACGCCGTCTGTTCTTTAGGGATGGCTCTAGGAAGTGGCACAGCACAGAGCTCAAATATTGTAGACTCACCGAATGATGTCATGTCTTCCACAGTGAAGAAAGCCTTACATCTGTCATGGTAGAAAACATATTTCAACCGTACCAGCCTTATTCATGTTACACCTTTTACAACAGTACACAAGTATTCTTTCTACACCCCCGAATGCCAGTGAAACTTTAAATAGCACTAAGTTGATTAAGTACGAGCAACAAAGCCCGTCCAAGGATCTTCCACCGTCGTTTCTGTGGCATGTTGTACCTCCCTCCAACAGCCGTCTCGACCGGCCATAAATATTGCATCACGTCAAAAATACTATTCATTATAGTTATTATAAATAAACCGTAAAAACAAAGTTTTTGACTATAAATCCCTACGCGTACCGCTAATTTCTGGTTATTATTTTTTTATTACTTTTTTTTATAATATTTATATATTTATTTATAAACTTATTAATATTAATTTAATTAAATTTTAAAAAATTCCTAGCTACACAGATATCCGAATACTATTCGGATCTGCGATACATATTTGCCGAATCCAGGTAGGGACATAAATCTTGATATCCGGCTTTCCCCTTGTTTATTACGATAACAGGAATATCTTTTAATTATATATGTGTTCAGTGTTTAAAATTATCTCTACATTAGAAATATTTGACTTGGGCCATCGCTTTCCACGCAAAATTCACACACTAATTACAGAATGATAATTAGAATTTTAAATTAATAACGAAATATGTATCACATGGAATTTAACAAAATTCACAACTTCATTTAGATTCTACACGTTAAAAAATAAAACCCCTTGCATCGTGTGACAATTGTAATGAAACATTTTTTTCGTATCTATCAAGTAGCCTACCCGTAAAAAAAGCCACAGCTCAATTTAATATGCGTACACGAAAATGTGACAATAAAATAGTTTTAAACGCGCATCACTCAAAAAAAAAAAAGGATTGGAAAAAATGCTGCACAAAAACTAATCAGCTTTGAACGTCCGCGTAAACTTTCCAATATGAGATTAAATTTTTTTTCAGATTGGCTATGGGACCTATCGGTATTGATGACCACACAGAAAATAACCTTATATTATATAGGATTTACTAAATTATTTTAACTCAGTTTAGAAAGTTCTAAAAATTATGATAAATCCTCTATTCAAATTTTTATCTGTATCCTATTAAACTTTATAAAACACTGTTAAAAGAAAGCCGATCAGTAAATTAACCAGAGTTTCTCAAGCATCCCACACAAACACAAAATTTTTTAAAAATTATTATAATAATAAATCTACTGCTCACCTGAAATCTCTTGTTTTCACTTCTTACCTCACAAATGTTTAGGCCTATTGAAGATGTTTCATGCCTCGACGGAGTTTTTTCCCGTAATAATTTGAAACGTTTACTGAGAATAATGAGAGGGGTGACGCACATGATTCCATAATAATAGCTTTGAATTAACTCAAATTGCAAGTCAGTGTAATTCTTGTAAGCCAATTAAAGTCTTGGAACTTTTATATGTAAACTTTCAGGCATGATCTTATTCACCTTCAACTAATAAGATATATGAAAAGCTACCATACCCAAATTTCTTATAGCATCGGAAATAAAACAGCCAATTTCCATACGCAAAAATGAGTGTTTCGATCAACATTCATTTTTTAAAAAAATGTCTCTACATTATACAAGTGGCAGTGCATGAAATAATTCGGAGTATTGCGATACTTGTTCTCTGTATAAATTATATACGTAATGTATGTGCCTTTTCTTTACAAAGAATGTGTTATCAAATTCTCAAGGAGAAATCAGAGTTAAGGTCCATGAATCTTAAAAAATCAGCTTTAGAGCGCCGTTAGTTTGTTGCTCTTTGTGGAATATCTTTGTTCTGCTGGCTAAAGGGTTAATACTTCATTTGTTTGTATTGACGAAGACGTTAGCCAAAACTTCACATGTGATATAAGTCTATTTATACAACTTTTGTTTATCATTTGATCAGACAATATGTGTATTTTTTAAATATTTTATTTAAAAGCTTGCTTTATAGCTGTCCAATTCTATTTGAAATCCTTCTGAATTAAAGTGCATCGTTTTTTAAATTATTAAACCCTTTATATTAACTCGTAGTATATAAAGTATTTATAGTCAAAAACTTGTTTTTTTACGGGTTATTTTTATTTCTAATGGGGTTTCGTTATTGTAATGGGATCATCATTGCGCTAATGGTGGCCCTGACATTTTTCAGCCAAAACCTACCACAAACAACAAAGGTATTAGGATTAGGTCTAATCTTTATTTGTTTGGAGAGATAGGTCATTTGAAATATTATAAGGAGTTGGACTTAACCCACAGAGGGGTCGAATTCAAGAGGTTGCGCAAGTCCTCTAAGGATATTATTATTATTATCAAATTTTTAACAACATGCAACCAGCTTTGACCACGTAAGAAATTAAAGGGAACTCAGTCAATATCCATTTCAAAGACCAACCACGCTGACAAATTTCCTGAAGGGTTAATCCAAGTATTTGATGGCGTATTTTAGACCCAGTGCTGCCAGCGCAAGGTTTTTCAACCTAGATCTAGGTTTTTTTACCTCGTCTAGGTTTCTAGGTTTTTTATTTCAAAAATAGTCATAATCTAGGTGTTTTTTTTTTAAATTGTTCTTTTATAGTAAATATTCTATGGGAAAGAAACAAAATAATTAAATGTATGCAATTAACATTCTAAATAATTCGATTTTTCAAAAATAAAAATAATCAGTATGTAGCAACAGTATTTTAGCCGCTCTTTGATGTTCCATTATTATAGCTATCATAATCTATGGCTCTATGCTACTAAATTCGAAAGGTGGCGCCATATGTCTGTACAATTCTGGTACAAGATAAAACAACTTGATTGGGCAAAAATATTCAATTTTATTAGACTATTAGAGGCTCTAACATTTTCTTCTGTCGGCGATATGCGGTATTGAGTATAGGCTAAAGATAATCTAATACAAGACTCAGATAGACATAATATTAGTGAATTATTCCAAGAATGCTGATAAGATTGCCAAAGGATTTATAAAGATGATGACATAAGTGATAAAAAAAATCAAATGTAAGTACATTACACAAATAGTTATATAGAATGTATTAATAAATGCCAATGCCAAAACGATTTTGGGGAAGGATGGAATGTAGTCACTTTCGTGAACTTTGTGACAAGGGGGAGGGGGCTGTGACGTCACTTCAAAAAGCGCGCAACTTTAAATGAAAGCTCCACTTTAATATTTGATTCCTAACTATTTAGTGACGTTTTAAATGGCTTCACGACCACGTCCTTTACGCTATTGGATTGCACCTATGGCGGATTAAGGGGGGGGGGGGCTGAACGGGCTAAAGCCACGGGCCCCCGACGGTTTAGGGGCCCCCAAACTTTTTATATTTTATAATAAAAGTGTACAAAAGTTTGCACGAACCCTTGAAAATATAATAAATTAATAAATACTATCTATACAACTTATCGCGTTCAGACATGATAGTATTGACAGTACCTAATAATCGAAAAACTTTAATTGATTCACTTCGCATGATATAAAATATAGTTTATATTTTTAAAATTTCCCATTTTCGAGAAGTTCCGCTGGCCGAGTGGGCATAGTACATGCTTGGGGTGCTACCTGTGTCGGGTTCCATTCCCAGCACGGGCAAATATTGTTTTCTTTTCACACTCAATTATAACTACCGCGAACACATCAAACAGTAATTTCTTCGAGTTCGTTTTTTTTTCATTATTAAAATTTAGTTACAGTCTTATATTAGCTGTTAACAATCATTTTATTTTAAGACTGCTGGCTGGATAGGGCCCCCGTTTGATTGCAGCCCGGGGCCCCGTGCAGTCTTAATCCGCCCCTGGATTGCACCCTTACACTTACACTAAATACGTACTGGAATAATACTTGACCAAAAAAAAAATTATTTGAGACATGATCTATTTGAAATAAGGGATGGGGGGTCGGGAGCTTTGTGACGTCATTTTTGTTTATTTTTAGCATGTCTAGGTTTTTTTCTCTTTTTTTCCTTCTGATCTAGGTTTATTTTGAAGTGTTGGCTAGGTTTTTCCTAAAATTGTCGCTGGCAGTACTGTTTAGACCTTACATCACGTGATAGCGTTATGACTAAATGTGCGAAACGATCAACTCTATTCTCACGTGGAATAAAACGATGCAAAAGATGTTATTCATTTTGTCATTTTAAAAAATACTCGCAAGGCCGTTCTCAATTAATTCAATGAAGCTAAAAATTAATTTTCAGCAACATAATGCTGAAGCAGTGTCATTTTTTAAATTTTTATTTTAATAATTATTAGCAAGGAGCTATAGGGTAGCGTTTCCTTCACCACCCCCCTCTATCCGGATTTAGAGTCATGTTCACCACCATTGGTCCTTGATTATTGAATTTCTGGCCCACATAACGTTGGACAACAAAAAAGGTTAATAAAAGATTAATAAAGTTTTAAAAAACGTATGACAGTTACCATTATAAAATTTAAAAAAATTGCTGATCAGGAAGAAAAATAAACATTTAAATAAAAAGAAAAGAATAATAATTTACATCAGATCTGATCTCTGGCGAAGTGCGATTGTATATTTTGCCTGCCTAAGTGGCCATGAATTGTTTTGGCCACTGATGGACAAGCTCTCACCTGGTGTACACAGCCGAGCCCCGGATGAGGCTTATGTTAGCAGCTACCAAAAATATGGCGGTTGGTGACATTAAGTAACCCTTCATCTAAACCTGGAAGTTGTCAAAAGAAACGTCTATTTTATATTTTAATTCTTGTAAAAAAACAAAAACCCATAGCATGATTGTAAACTCTGTGAATAAGCAGTTAGCTTCATAAAGACATGAATCACTAGACTCTCGTGAGGGTGAATGCAAAGTTGCCGTTTGTCATTTTGAAGTTTAAAAACTGTGCTTGTGTTTATTAGCTTAAATGTGTAGTAAATTAATATTACCAGGTTTATTTCCATAACATTGTCTCAGAAATACCCATTTGATGTGCGTAATTGTTGATTTAAATGTAGTCAAGAGTTTTATTGTTGTATATCGTTTCAATATATCAATCTCTAGACACGTTTTTTTTTTTAAAAAACTGCTTTAATAAGTTAAATGTTAACATTTTAAAATAAGACCTGCTGATCAAAGTAATATTACTAAATAGATGTGCTACTATTATATATTTTTAAAAAACAAATCAATGCCCTACCTTGGTTTCAGTATGGTTAAATCCAAATTTAATTATAAGCGTTGAATCGAGGTAATTCACACAAAGTAATATTTGCTCATAATCCGAGGTCATGTATTGTAAATAAAAAAATGTATACTGCAATCCGTATTGAAATAAGAATCGAGACTTAAAAGGGCTCCCCCAACAATAGTGACCCAGAAAAGCCATGGGTTTAAATATATATTTGTGTGGCGCGTGCACCCCGTCGTCTGCTGCGTCGATAACCGGGATGACTTCCCTTGAAAAATAACAAGATTGTATACGAGAGCGAGGTAGTGTTGAAACTCGTTGATTTAATGCACTGGCGTAAGAAAGTGTGGACAAGGGACAGCAAACCCCGCGGGGTCTAATGGGGTTGCCACTTTCTGACTATTTAAGAAGAATTAGTGGTTGGGCTCAGAAGACCATGTTGGGCGAAGGCTGTTCAGTCACTCTCTTCCGAATCTTCTTTGCCGTGGGGATTTGCCCTAATGCTTTTACCTGCAGCAGCTGCCTTTCTCAATTGTAACCATCCATTTGAGTTTCGGATTATAGACAGAAGGGGAATCTTTATTTGTGCAGTGCTATTTTTTCTTTATTTGATTTTTTTTTTTAATGTGAAAGTATTTTTCAGGGCATGGGTGGTGATATATTCATTTATAAAAAAAATTAAAGAGAAAAATATTAATGATTTTTTAAATAATATGAAGCTAAACAAAAAGAGAGGTCCAAGCATGTACAATATTTTAATATAAAAGGCTTTATTCAATATAATATTTCGCATTAAAGTAGCGCTTCACTAATCAATCTGTTTCATTAAATACATGTGTACAAAGTATTTTCAGAATTTAAGAAAATAAAGATTATTTAGGATGTAATAGTTACTAACAGATATCAAAAAGAAATAATTTTAAATAGCTTATGGGACGTCTTAGACATATAACATCAATTAAATAAGTTTAAGATTTCAATCTAAGGCAATCTTTAATCAATCTTTACTCTGTAAAGAGTAATAACTGCTTTCTTTTAATGACATTTTGGATCGAGATTTTTTTTTTTAAATACAATTTAAATAATCATTCAGATTCCAAAACAATTAATTACATGCACTGCTCATGCTCTAAAAATAAATATAACATAACTAAATGCTACACAACTACAAAAATATGTGTTTTCAATCTTTGCTCAATAAAATAAATCAATAAAATCAATAATCAATAAAAACAACTCTATGTTTATTTTATTTTTCAATGACGTCTTCAGTCTCGTGTACTACAATATTTACATCCTTGCTACTTTTTCGAGGAGTTTGATTTTACGATGGTATGGACCACTGCAGCACCCGCCACAGCTCCAGGTGGACCACCAACGATGCCACCCGCGACAGCACCGGCTACTTTAAGGGTGGCGTTGTTAGCATTCTGCCACGTTTCACTCGCCTCATCCTCGTCACCAGCTAAATACTGAACAGCTGCCATTGCGTGTCCAACCACCGGTATGTTGGAAGCCATGTCCACGGAACTGATTTAGAACTCTTGAGGTTAGAGTCAGATTGGTCAGATGTCTGCAAAAATGTATTGCGTCAACTGTTAATACATTGGTGCTACAATCTATAGGTAAAATGGTACCTGGGGTCTAAAGATCAAGTTAATAGCAAAGGGCAAGCCCTATACTCAATTCCCATCTAAAAACATATTTTAAGACGAAAAGATTCAACCAGTTTCATGACTTTAATTAATGTTGAATATTTATGTGACGCAAGCTTTTAAGGAATATTTTAGGTGCAATTTAAATTTATAAAAATTCTATTGTTAGTGTCAGTTTTTATTTTAGATTTTATGCTTATGTAGCTTGTTTATATTTTGTTAGTAGAATAAACATTGCTAATAATAAAATTTTAAACAATAGAGAGTTTTGTTCATTTCATTTCACCAACTCGTGGAATTATTTAAAACTAAATGACAACTTGATTTTTTTCTTTTTTATTCGGCTAAGAGCCTATTACACAGCGCTTTTTTTCTAGCGAAAAATGTTTGGGAACTCATTTCACATCTGTTTTTTAACTTATGTCAGAAAATACTATAATAGTCTATTTATATAAATGTACACGAATCTGGCCAAAAAAAGGTATGGGAACTCAATTCCCATGAGTTCCCACTGAAAAAAGCACTGATATTACATAATTAAATTGAAGAAAAAAAAAACAAGCAGGAAAAGACTATAAAGTAGAAGCAGACGTAATGTTTTAAATAAATTTCAAGTAATTATTTTTTATATCTTTTAAGTGGTATTATTTTGTGAAAATATTATCTATTAAAACATTTTGCTGTCAAAGAAATATTTCTATAAATAGAAATAAGTCACTAAATAGGAGCGCATAGGAATAATCCCTCAAACTATGCCAGAGTTGATTCGAGTACTTCCAATCTATTGAGTTGAAAAATTACGAATGGCTTCGGGAGAAAGGATTCACGTTACGTCCTCAGTTTTGCCTCACCACATGAACAATGTCAATATTTGTATTTTTCACCGCCACGACTCAATATTATCGACATCAAACAAAAGTCAAGTTCTTTTTACAAAAACACATTAGGCATCGAAAGCCCTTGATTTATTAAGCGTCATAGAGCCCGTCAGGGAAATAAAGTACTATGTTTAAGTGCAATCATGCTTGGTGAAGGGAAACTATAGAGTACAAATATTTCTACATTAGGTTATATTTTAACCTGTCAGATATTAATATGTTTTGAAAGGGATAAAACACGAACTTTTTTCAAATTTAAGTTTCGGTACTTTTAGTTTTTGATTATACTTTCGAAACCAGTAGAGCTTTGTAGCTCTAAGTGAATATCGCTTACAATTTCTTTCCATCTTTGTTTGATTAGTAGTTAGATTTTAAAAACACATTTTTAATTATACAAAGACGAAAGTGCAACACTTAAGAAGTCCATTTGAAAAGAGTTTTAATTTACGATACAATTTGTACTGAGTATGTTATGAATCTAGAGTATTTTATTTATTGCTTTAAATAAGCCAAGTAAATCTACTAACCTACTGAGTGAAAATAGTGACTGTTTGGACTTTTGTTTGAGTCAAACTTTTAGTATGTAGTGTATTTCTCTTACATAATTAAATAAATTGTCACTTGCTAAAGTGTTAGTGTCAGTATAATTTGATTCAAATTTACTTCCAATCTTAAAGGTGTGGTCTATCTTATAAAATTAAATTCTTGCGTAGGATTTTCTTTACTTAAAAACGTTTCGGTATCGCCTATAAAATATGTCAAAATTTTACTTACTTCTGATGTCTTGGCCGAAGATGTAGCTGTCTGAGAAAAGTTATTTGAGCCTAGTATTTATACAAGTGAAAAAGCGCGGGATTTACTGGCACGATGGTATGGGACAAGAAATGACATGTCTAATAATGTCTAAGTAATTTGAAGCCGAATTTGAGTAAACGGAGTGCTGTATATTTCCATTCATTCTTTTTAAAAAAATTCAAGTCATAGCCTCCCCCAGCCCCAACCCTACCGATTCCCAAGGAATGACAAGTCTCGCTCTACTTGAAAGGACATTGCCAAATTTTAAAATTGAGGGCAAAAAAAAACAAAAACTAAAAAGCAACAAAAAAGGACAAATTTGTTGTACTGAATACAACAGACACTTCAGAACTTACAATCCTAAACTATTGCTTACTGAATTAACGTCGATAGTTATGTAAATTGTCAAATAAATAATAAATATGTTTGTTTTTATTGAATATGCAATGTAATTTTAGAAAGCATGTCATATGAGATTACAGAACTTTTTAATGAAGTGATTGTAAATTAAAGTAAATTCAATTTTCACCCTTTTCAGTGATATGCTACGCATGTTGTTGTTCTTAAGGGAATGGGGTTGATTTAAATAAATTAGTTTCCCTTTTATATAATTTATTTCTCATGTTTACCTATGAGAACTTAAACTGTCATTATTGTTGTCAGTTTTATAATGTGTTTTTTTTTTTTTTTTGAACATTTATAATTCACTTTAGTGTATTTTTAAAAAAAAAAACTTTTGTAAGCGTGAGTTAGAATATAAATAAAACTGAGCAAAGCATTACTTAATTGATATTGACAGGAACTAAAGGGAATGACAAAAAACTACATACAGGACGTTTAAATGACTTCATAAAAATGTAACGTCATAAAAATAACATTTTTAATGCCTTTAAAAGAAAGATACATTTTTTTAAAAAATAATCCAATGATATAGACTAATATAGATGGAACTAGAACTGCATACATTGTAAATTTTTAACATAATGCAAAACAAAACTAAAAAAAAAATAATTCTTGAAATCCTTTTATTTATTTATTTTTTTTAAATGATTGGGACTGTTCAAAATTTACTATGAGATTTTCGTGGGAAATGGTGTTCAGGCTTTTCCTTCCTTTCGACAGGACCTGACAAGCTTAAGTGGGTAGCTTACTAAGTGCCTTCTTGTGACCTTTTAAAACAACTTTTAGAGGTGCTATAAACCATATGATTTCCCCAGGAAATTGAGACAACAGGCTTAAGTCAAGCTTCAACTTGTACTTTAAAACTCTGTTACCATGTCAAAATCTAAACACAGTCTAGCTATTGTAAAGACTTTCAGAATTAGAAATGCAACCCTTAGCAATGGGCGTTCCTTTTTCACAGACTTGTTTTTTCGTGTCCAATGCGTCACACCAAAGTTACCGCGACTTTGAGCTTGTATAAATACCAGTAGCAATAGAGTTTTTGAAACAGCTTCATCCCTATTTAAGACACAAAACGTAAGTTGCCGTTTAGAAAATGTTTTTAAATAAGAACTACCGAAAAACTTTTCAAAGTAACATGGGAGAGCTATGATTCCATTTATTTATATTAGACATTCGATAACATAAAATCACATTAAACAAATGATTTATTACTCTTTTCATCAATAGAAATAGAGCGAACGATTTAAACCATATGCATTTAGTATTTAGAACACTAAAACTAATGTTGTACTAAGTTTAATGCTGAAGAGGGCTAACAAAATTATGGAAAAAAAATTTACATTTTTTTCTTTGACATCATCTTATGCTTCAATTGGTGCCATTAAAACCTACAGTAGATAAATTATATAACCTANTATACTAATAAAAGGGAAAGCCCTCACTGACTCACTCACTCACTCATTCATCACTAATTCTCCAACTTCCCGTGTAGGTAGAATCATGAAACTTTGGGAAGTTGTTGGTTACCCTACGAAAATTGGCGGAAAAGAATTTTGAAAATCTCACTCATGTGGGGGCCGGGGCCCCAAAACTGTTTTTCTCCTTATATAAGCTATATGCTAATTGAAAATCAATAATTCATCTATTTCCCGTGTAGGTAGAAGCATGAGCCTTAAGAAATGTTTTGAGTACATGCTTCCAGCAATAATTATCAAAAGAGAATATTAAATTTCCCACTCTTTGGGGCTGGGGCCCCGAAAACGATTTTTTTCATTAAATGAGCTATATAAACATTGAAAATCACTAATTCTCCTATTTTCCGAGTACGTAGACTCATCAAATGTTGGGGACTTTATAAATACACTTTCACGATGCTAGCAGGTGAAATAATTTTTAAAATTTCTCTTACAGGGGGGGCTGGGGGCCAAAATTTAAAAACTAAAAATCACTATTTCTTCCATTCACCATGTAGGTGGAGAGCATGAAACTTTAGGAAGTTGTTGAGTTTAATCTCCCGATGATAATTAGTGAAAGGGAATGTTAAATGCCCAATCATAGAGGTACGGGAGCCCAAAAAAAGTGGGCCCCATAAAAAAATTTGTCACCTTATATGAGCTATTTACAAATTGCAAATCAATAATTCTCCTATTTCCCATATAGTTTGAAGCATGAAACTTTGTAAATTTTTTGAGTACATGCTTCCGATGATAATTGGCAAAAGAGAATGTTAAATTTCCCACTAATGGTGGCCAGGGCCCCCAAAACATTTTTTTCTTTATATGAGCTATACACAAATTGAAAGTCACTAATTCTCCTATTTCCCATATAGGTAGAAGCATGAAACTTTTGAAATTTTTTGAGTACAAGCTCCCGACAATTGGCAAAAATAATGTTAGAATTCCCTCTAATTGGGTACCGGGGCCCGAATATATTTTTTCTTATATTCAAAAAAACAACTTATCACTAATTCTCCAATTTTCCGTGTAGGTAGGAGCATGAAACTTTGGGTAATTGTTAAGTACCCTCTCAGGACAAATGTTGGTGTAAAAGGATTTTGAAATTCACACTCATGGGGGCCGGGACCCCAAAAACGTATTTTTTTCTTATATGAGATTTAAAAAATTGAAAATTACTGATTCTCTTATTTCTCGAGTAGGTAGACTCATGAAACGTTGTTGAATTGATAATTACACTTTCACGATGGTAGCAGATGAAAACATATTTTAAAATATCTCTTACTGGGGGCCGGGGCCAAATGTAGTTTCTTTCCTAATATAAACTATATAAAAACTACACATAACTATTTCCCCCATTCTCCATTTAGGTAGAAGCATAAAACTTTGGGAAGTTGTTTAGGACAATCTCCAGATGAAAGTTGGCGAAAGAGAATGATAAATTTCCACTCACAGGGGGCCGGGGGCCTAAATATAATTTTTTATTATATTAAAAACCGACTCATCACAAATTCCACAATTCATCGTGTAGGTAAAAACATAAAACTTTAGGAAGTTGTTGGGTACCCTAGAAACGACGAACATTTGCGTAAAATAATTTTTAAATGCACGCTCATGAGGGCCTGGGCCCAAAAAAGTGTTGTTTTTTTCTTAAACGTGCTATAAAAATTTTAAAATCAATAGTTCTCCTATTTTCCAAATAGGCAAACGCATGAAACTTTGGGGGTTTGTTAACTACACTTCCACGATGGTAGCAGGTGAACAAATTTTTAAAACATTCTTTACTGTGGGCTGGGAGGCCAAAATGTAGTTTTTCCCTAATATTAACTATATAAAAATTAAAAATCCCCAATTCTCCCATTCCCTATGTAGGCAGAAGCATAAAACTTTAGGAAGTTGTTGGGTACCCTTT
>MUZC01004569.1:372555-387052 GCA_002072015.1 Radix auricularia | reverse complement strand
TAGCGTACAACAACTTGCCAAAGTTTCTTACTTCTACCTACACGGGAAATAGGAGAATTAGTGATTTTAAATTTTTATATAGCTCATATAGAAAAAAAATTTGGGCCCCTGGACCACAGAAAGTGATAATTGAAATATATTTTCGCCTGCGATAATTTGGGAAATGTACTAAACAATAATCCTAAAATTTCATGCTTCTTCCTACTCGGGAAATAGGAGAATTGGTTATTGTCAATTTTATATACCTCAACTAACGGGGAAAATGTTTTTCTGCCCCCGGGCCCCATAAGAAGGAATTTAGGGAACGATTGCGATTATTATGCCATCAGTATGCTCAAGAATGTCCAAAAGTTTCATGGTTTTACCTACACGGTAAATTTGAGAATTAGTGATGAGTGAGATTTTAATATAAGAAAAAACTACATTTGGGCCCCCGGCCCCCAATGAGTGGGAAGTTTAAAATTTGTTTGTGCAATTAGCGTTAGGAGAGTGTACTTAACAACTTCCCAAAGTTTCATTCTTCTACCTACACGGGAAATAGTCGAATGGGGGATTTTCAGTATTTATATAGCTTATATTAGTACAAAAAAAAACTACATATGGGCCCCCGGCTCCCCATGAGTGGGAAGTTTAAAATTCTTTCTCGCAAAATATCGCCGATGTAGCGTACTTAACAGACAGACAGACAGACGGACAACAAATGCGTCTTATATATATATAGTTTAAGCGTATTATTTATCAATATTATTGATTATATTCTTCACTACTCTGTGTGTAAAAAATGTAAATTCTTGTTCCTAAGCTGTAATTATTTTTAAAACGTTCTTTATTTGTGTTTTTTCCCTTAACTTTCTCTCAAATCTCAACACCGTTAAGTTTTTAGCAACCAACAATTTGTCACACGTACCCGATCGTCAAAGTCCAATTGAACTGTCTCGTGCTGACCTTTAAGTCGCTTGCATAAACCGACTGATCACTTTAGTCCAGGACACCGAATGAGACGAAAATATTTAATTTAGCTTCAAGGTTCATTGGTCCCCAGTCCAAAATAAAAATTTAAAAAATTAAAAAATGCACTGAGTACAAATTAGCAAAGCATCTATTTATTTTGTGTAAAAGTTTTCAACATTTAAAGACATTATAATTATATTACCCATTATTAAAATGTGTGCGCAGTAACACTAAGCTGTTGCGTAAGGTTGGCCAGATATTTGCGCCGTCGTGCAGCTAAAAGGAACATTGGTAAGCGCAGTGAGCCCTGGGTATTTAAAAAAAAAATAGTTAATCAAGCAACAAAATCAAAAGTAGTCTCTTCTATACAAAAAAAAGGTGGGGGGTGGGCAATGAAAGTGTCAGAGTTAAGGGTTAATTTGGGGGTTGGATTGGGGTTAAACTAATCTTCGCTATGGTTTCAATGCTAATGTATTATGTATATGTATGTTTTTACCTTCATGTGAAGCGCTGTTCCTAACAGGGATACCGCACCAGATAAATTATCAATTGATTTTTATTAGATAAAATGTTTGCGCTAACAAAAATTAGCAAGACATATTTTACAATTATACTATACCAATTAATCAATTTTGAGATATTTCAACTCGACTTTGACAGAGCTGTACTCATGCTTATGAATTTGCTTCTTCAATTTCATTGGTGTTTTAATTTAGGGAATAGCAAACCATTTTTATCCCTGATCAGTACAAAGCTACTCACCACTTCTGAATTGTGAAAGATTCATTTTCTTATTACTTCCTCCAGTGATATTTCCACCACTTTGTACCTGCCCTTTGATTCCACGAGATTTCGTTTTTCGTTAAATACAACTCTAGAGCAGGACCAATTCCCCCACCCCAACCACCTTACTCACTGTTCCTCTGGCCATGAATGAGGGGCATTATCGCAATGCCAGGCGTGGTAATACAGTTGAAGTGCGCCTGCGAGGTGTAGTTATCTCAATGACAAGACAAAGGTTAACAGTCGTAGGGCGTGAGTTCTGCCGCGGCATCCACAGGCGCACCTTTTCTCTGCCGATCTTACCTGGCACTGGTGTGGAAACAATGCGATACGTGTTCCTGTTTGTACGCGTCTGTTCGATTAGCTTGTAACAAGACAAATAATTGCTTTTTTCTGGTGGTAGGCTAAGTGTCTGTGTATATGTATGTATGTGCGTGTGTGTGTGTATGTGTGTGTGTGTGTGTGAAGAAGAGGGAATCTCATTCTGTGTTCGGTACATGGATTTATCAACAAGTCAAAATAAATTATCGTTTAGTTACCCCTTAGTTGTTTTTTTTAATGATTGACAATAAAATGTAAACACAATGAAGTTGTCTTTTTTCCTTCAAAACCGTTAATATTTCACGAGTTCATTTTTTTTTATTGTTTTATTGTCTCTCCTTGCTTAACTTATCAAGTTCGTATTTGAAATAACATTTAGAGTAAATCTCTATTGTTACTGTATGGACAGTTAAACAGAACAAATGTCTGACCCAAATAAGATTAGACTCGCTAGACAGAGCAAATGCCAGATTTTTTTTTAAAAGTGCAGGAGTTGTTTTGATGTTGTTTTTTGTTGTTGTTGTTTTTTTTTGTTTGTTTTTTTTTGTTTTTTGTTTCCCGGGTGAGTTGGGGTGGGTCGGCTAGAGACAGATGAAATATAACACACATATTTGTTACGTCCATGGACAAAGAAATTTATTCAACTCGATGGTATCTATAACTTTAATTTTAAAAGCCGTTTAATGAACCATTTGTCAAATAGCGCTCACTTGCACTATGGTGGATCTAGAGTCTAGATCAGTGGTTCCCAAAGTGGTCTGCACGGACCCCCAGGGGTCACCGGTACCTTTCACGGGTTCTTGGAAAATTAAAATTGATTGGGGGGGTCCCGGGGGGGGGTCCCTAAACAACGTCAAGGGGTCCGCGCGAGCTTTAATAACAAAAAATAGCAAAAATGTGATCCGTGTTTATCATTAGGAAAGGAAAATGAATAATAATAAAGGGCTCTAATACAGCATTCAACAGAAAAAATAATACTTATTAACACTGGTTTATTACAGAAGATAAAAAAATGATTACGGTGAAGAAAAATGCCGACAAATACAGTGTTGTTGTTGAATCTTTGAATTATGGCTAAAAGTTTGGAAACAGATAAGAAAGGTGAAACGTCATTTACATAATTAGAACGATTTTTCGAAGTTAAAGCTTTGCCCCTTGACTTTATGGCATACTTAAAACAAGATGTAACGAATGTGTTCTCTGTACATTGTGTCATTCATCGACATTATTTATTCGCACTGAAAATCTTAGTAAAAGTTTGCATGGATCACTAGATTATGTCATTAGAGCATTTTATAAAATCAAAAGAATGCCTTCAATGAAAGATTATTTGTTTGGTAATCTGCGAAGCCTATAAGCATTTTCTTATTCACACAGAAGTACGTTTGTTATCAAAAAGTGCATGATAAAATCGATTTGGTGCTCTATTTGATTCAGTCTTAGAATTCCTTGAAAGCAAAGAAATGATTTGCGACAAAATTAACCTTAGAAATGCTTATGAATGATTTATTTGCCCAATTAACGAAACTAATTTGAAGCAACAAGGTGAACAATTAAACTTTAATAAGCAAAACTACAGCGTAATATGAGCATTTGTTGCAGTCTTTTTTTGTACAAACTTGGATAGAGGAAAATGAACTTGGTTTCCAAATCTTTTGAAATTGCAAAATATAGAATAAAGACTAGTGGCTTACTATCAAACTGGACGGCTCTTTATGCAGACCTAAACCAAAACTTTGAGTTTGGGGCCGTCCATAAATGACGTCACGCGATTTTGGCTGATTTTTACCCTCTCCCCCCCTCGTCACACTTCTTTACAAAGACTTAGACCCCCGCTCTAATATAAAGTCACAAAGCTGTGGACACCCCCCTAAAGTCAGCATTTTCTATTTAAAAATGAGCATGTTTCAAATCACTGCATTGTCATTATAGTATAAGATATATTTATTGTATGGCTGCCCTCTGATATCATAACACACGAAAATCCAATTTTAAAAAGTCATAAAATAAATAGCAGAAATCGAAAATATAAGTGGAAATTTTATTCAAGGTTGCGTGTGTTGACGTGACGTCACAATTCTTAAAATCCCCCCTTCTCTTCGTCACTCTTCGTCACAAACGTGGGAACCCCCCCCCCCCTCCTCCCCTCTAGGTGCGTGAAGTCATTTATGGACGACCCATTTTGAGGACATTCTTCACTTGGATATTGCCGACTGGTAGTTGAATCCCTTTGCGCGTGGACAGAAGTAGAAATTAGTGCTCGTGGGCGCTTACACTTGCTATTCACAAACATTGAATCGGAAATAAATACACTAATAAAATCTAATCACGTTCATCCAAGCCATTAATTGTTTTAAATTGTATATTAAACAGCATTTATCATTTTAAAAAGTATTTCTTGATCAAAATAAAATAAATTTTAAAGAGCAACATGTTTAATTTTTAACTATGCATTTATGTAGTTTTTTCTGTTGAGGTCGATTGGCAAGTTTTAACTATAAAAGGGGTCCGTGGGTCAAAAAAGTTTGGGAAACACTGGTCTAGATCTAGGAGTGGTTAAGAACCTTTTTACGGCCGTGCGCTTAAAAATTAACCAAAACCCACTTGTTTATAACTTAGGGCCAATTCTACAATGAAACCAAAAAAAGGTGGAAATTGGCTGAATATTATAAAGCAAGGGTGCCCAACCTTTGGGCCATTGACGGCCGCATAATAAAAAAAAATCACTTTTGCTACGGCTGCAAAATATTTCACTTAAAAAGGACCTATCAGTATAAAAAAAAAATTACCACTCTTAATAGTCATCGCGAGATAATGATGACATCATTTTTTCATGATTTTGTATTGTAGCCAAACACAGTGCTTCATTACAAATAAAAACATTTCAATTAATATTTTCTTATATTTCTACTTAATGAATATTGTCATATAAACCTAAAAGTGTCATATAGTCATGTCACACACATACAGCAAAAGGATATTTTAAATACCATAAATAGACTGAGAACACAATAATTGTATAAATGATAAACTGCTTCATTAACACTGCCCATGTAACTTTGCAGTCCAGAGTCCAGAAATTAGAGGCTGCCTTGCTCTTGGGTACTCGCGCAAAGTCCGGGATCTTGTTGGAGATCACCAGTCTTATTATTGGCGTCAGATTGGTGTCCATCAGTAGAGTTAGATATTGGTTCTTGAGATATTTCATTCGTGAAAATGAAGCTTCACATATGTAAGTGCTTCCAAACAGCACTAGCGTGTTTCTTGCTATTTCGCGAAGCTTTGAATACTCCACAGCTACTTTCCATGTCTCCAGTAGGTCGTTTTTGTCCTCAAATTTCTTCCCAAGTTGCGCGTTCTTTTTTTTTAGTACGATCAGTTCCATTTTGACATACAACAGCACACTCTCTGTCTCAACAGAATCTGGAGACGCAACGAGTCTCATATTTTCTGCGACCTTGTCAAAATTCCTGAAGACCTTATGCGAATTCCAACAACGCTTCGAGGATGCCTGAAAAGGACGTGACCGAAATTTTATCTTTTCCTTTTTCATGGCTCTCGATTAGAACGGTGAGTAGTGGAAAATGATAGAGACACTGAGTATTTGTGTGTACTATAGCGGTTACTAAAGTCACCGACGTGTTACACGGTTACACAGAGCAAGGACAATACATCGAATGTGCGCATCACACGGTTTAGTCGCGCTTCAATTTAAGGCAACTAAACTTTATGGCCTGTCCTCATTAGCTACAATGTATATGAGCGCCAAACACTGCAGCTAATGCTACAGCTGCCGGGGTCGAAATTAAGACTGTAAATGAATATTCGATATTTGATTTACAACTTTACATAAAATTTTGAAAAATAACGAATATTTGACGGTCGCAGGTTATAATTTAAACAGATTTCCACGGCCGCACTTTTGCGTCCACGGCCGCATGCGGCCGTACGGCCGCAGGTTGCGCACCCCTGTTATAAAGGAAGTATTATTTTATTCGCCAGCCGTAAGATAAGGCGCTGCTTGCTAATTATGGCACGCGTGCCATAGGTTCGCAAACACTGGTCTATAGAAACTGCAGGTCTGGTGATCCCTGATCAAGAGTAACGGTGCTAGTATGTATAGGGTTGTCAAATCTGCTTCAACAAATGTGAGACATGCAAAGGGGAAAACTGCTAAAAAAAGAAAAAAAATATTATTAAATTATACCTATTATAATCATTTAAACACGTATTTAAATAATTACTTCAAAACTTTAATAAAAATTCAAAACATCAAATATAACAATAGGTAAACGTAAAATATCAAATGTACTTTGTGAAAGAAAAAATTAGAACATAATGGGAATATAAGGAACAGTCTATTCAAACAGTTTACACCTGGCAACCTTAAGTTTTTTAATTTAATTAATTTTGAACTTCTTTATTGAAGCGTAGTTGTTCTTATAACGGACCTTTGCCGATAAAGAAAGGGGTTAAACTAAGATTTTCTCCTGGCTTGACCTTTTCTGATGACCTTATTGGGACTCACTGTACTACTTTATCTATATATCGTCGGCATAAACGTTCTATTAATAATCTCAAAATAATTTAATCTTAGGGAATGGCATCGTCTTTCATTGACATTCGCGGGATCTTTAGTGGGTCTGCACACGGTAATTATAAACAATGACATGTCAATTCTTAGTTTTGAGTTAAAATACGCACTATTTTTTTTTCTCTCCTTACCCCCACGAGTACTACTCGCACCATATAGCCACATCCTTATTTGTCCTGGTAACAATGCTTCATCTCCTCAGATGCATACGGTCAATCAAATAGCCACGAACCTCAAGTGAGCAAACACAACATACACGATGTAAACAAACGGAAACAGTAGGTAAATAAAACAACAAATATGGACCAGCTGCGTGTCCTGATACCCCACATGGCAGGAATGTCAGCGCCTAGTAAACTGCACCAAAATGTTATTTTTAAAACCTAAAAACATCTTAAAAGTGTGCTGTTTCTTAACGGAACACTTTACTCTTCAAATCTCATTTTGTATTCTTTAAAATAGTTAATCAGCATTTTTACTTGATCTAAGCTTATTTCGGTCACTAAGATTTTATTGCAGTGATTGCTCCAAGGATCAAGGTATTTTATGAGACAAGTGCATGAATTCATTCGAGAAAACAGACTGCCGTCCATGACCCGTTATGTCACATCATGTCGACAGAGCTTGTAAAACGCAAAGCAGCTCGGTAGGCGAAGGGGGAGACAATTACCTCTACATCTTGTTCTCAGGTGTTGGAACAGCAGAGTTGTCATGTAACATTAAAGCAGAAAAAGCAGTTATATCAGGTTTTTACACGATGGCCTTGGTTGTAGTGTATCCATGAGTTTTGGCTCTATATGAATGGTTTAGCGCAGTATTGCTAAGGTAGTTAACAAGACAAGTGCAATGCTGTCACAAGAGTCCTAATAATAATATCTCGACCGCTTGCTCCAAGATTCATAAAATTCCTATTACGCAAGAAATAACTCAACACTGCAAATAGAAACAAACTTTGATGGCTTACCTCATTGCTAAAATAAAACTGTATACACAAAAACTCTCTAAAACTCATAAGTTACAAGGGACAATTGGTCAACAGTGACAATTACTGTGCTGCGTTGTAACCATCTTTCATTCGCTACCGTTAGTTTATTCTGAACATAAGCTCCACCAAGTTCAAATAACTTCTCTGGAATGAATATGCCGCTCATGTAAACCTGTAGGACAAGGGCCAATGAATATTGACATCTGAAAGTACTCCAACTGCACTACTCTGTGGTAATATTAAGAGGAACGATATAAATTACTCCCCATCATTTTCTTAAAAGAACTTTATTTACTTTTCAGTCATTTGACGCGTAATCATATTTGTTTGCCATCATTATATTTACAAGCATTTGACACCTAGCCTAACACATGCGTTGTATCTTGGTTCCACCATTTTGTTACCACGGTTACACTGCCTTCCTACTAATCATTTTTAATGTGTAGGAGATCTGATTGAGAATTAAGATCAGCGTGAAGTTAACACGCAATTCACATCTTGGAAAGTTTTTTTAAATGGTTATTATGTAAGTGCATTGCTCACTATTTCTTTCGTATTAGTGACCACGGAATGCAATTTGTGGTAAGTCAGTTTCCATCAAAACAAACCCAAATTTTTAAACAATTTAAAAGCCTTTTATCTAGTGTTAGGCGTAGATGAGCTGTCCATCTAAACCAATGCATCATGGCTGTCATATGAAAGAAAGCCAAGAAAAGCAAAGTGTAACCTTTTGAAATGAAGCGCATCTCTTAAATTAAAAGTTCTAGTTTCATCCCAAAAAACAAGTTCATCAACGTCTAATCTCATGTTTTATCCTGCCCCCCCCCCCCCCGCCCATCTCCCACCTCTAGCAGCAACTTTAGCCTTGAATTTCTAAAATAAAATATTATAGTGCAGCACTGAAAACCGCCCCTGAAGATCAACTTTAGTATACCAGGAAAATTGATATAAAACGACATACTTCCTCTTAAAAGTGCTTTCTTATACAACGATGAATGCAAAACGTTAAGTTGTATAATTATTAATCGCGAGTTGCGTTAGTTGTCTGTTGCTTTTCTGGTAATTTACTAATTATTTTCGAGGCTTTATCAGTCTATTTTTTAAATAAAAAATTTCTTTTTTTTATTTTTCTGATGTTCAAATCTTTTAAAAAAATTTTATTATTATTTTTGTTTTTAATTTATTTTTTTAAACCTAATTTTTGACATTTTCAATTTGCATTTCCTATAGCATAGAGTTATATTGGCACTGTCACCGTGTTTTTGTTTACACTGTTGAGATCTAAGTTAGGAGTCAGTGAGCTATGTCCTGTGTGAGGCTTTTTCAAATTAAGACCTGAAAATGTCAAATCTCCTTTTGCAACATTACTATATTTATAATGTGTTTTCCTTAAAAAACATTTTTATTGCAAAACTACTTAAATATTAAGTATTATTTAAAGTTTGTGTTATAATAAAGTAAAACAATGCATTGTCTCTGTCGAACAAACTTATCACCACCATCACTATCAGTGAAACTACAGCCCATGTAGGACCCTGGCCGGTTCCACCACATCCTTCCAACTAAGCTGATTAAAATTAAGTTAGCTATAACAAATTAGTTTGGAATTTAGATCTCATGGGAAATCATCTATATTTTATTCCTATAAAAATTCACGTAATAAACTTTGCCTCACAGAATTTCTCGCACATCAACATATATAATTTGCTATGCATTTTCGTTCGAAACGTTATGTAAATTTAGAAAGCACATCACTTGAAAAAAATCAACCTTGAATTTAAATTACTGCACCTACAATAACTCTTTTCGAACGCCCACATAAAATTGTTCAATATGGAAATGTTACTTAGTTTTTCTCTCTTTGCCTTTAGTTTTTCTGATTATTTAATTAATTGATTGATTTCATCTAGAATATTTTTATTTTGAAAACTTTTATCATTTTTGACGGGTAATACACTGGTTTATTAATAGATTTCCACCATGAAGTGACAAGTTTTATTCATTTCTAGAATGGTTCAGTTTTTCTTATCACTACCCAACTGTCACGTGCGACAATATAAGTGGCTGAAAGGAGATCACGTGACGTAAGTAAGAGATAGCCCAGAATGCATTGGAAGGCATCAGTTGAGAGGTAGCCTAGGCACGATTGAGACTGAAGATTTTGTTGAGTTCTCATTGACAATTTTCATCTGGTAAAATTGTACATACGTTGCTGCATTAAATTTACGTGTGATTACTGAGGACTTCAAACTTATTATTGTGAGCAAGATATCGTTGATAAATAACGCCTACAAGAGAAAACGCAGTCAAACCAAACCACGTTACACCACCCCCACCCCTATTTCGCGGTCCTAGTTGTCCTTGTTAATCATACACTTTCGTTCTCCCCCACTCTGGTTTTGTACTACAAATCTGTCACTACATGTACACGATTTAAACCCTCCACCATAATTTCACGCCCACGCTTGCCTGTTAAGAAAACATCATTTTTTCATAACTGTAGACGACTGCATATATTGTATTGACATACTCTTCATAAGGTTGTGCCTAAAATGACACGCCACTTTTAATGGAGCAATTGCAAAATTCTCATCTCCCTTTATGATACGAGATCCAAGCTCCATTCTCCTTGGCTCCAAAAATTGCTACATTGACGTATATAATTGAAAATAATCACTCAAGCAAACATCCCTGTGCTGTTATAATTGTTGGTTACTTCTAGGCTACATTGTACCACTAGTCTCCCCATCCCACCCCCTATAGACAGACACAAATATTCACGTGCTTACACTATGATACTATTCGGAATTTACAAAATTGTGTAGAGAAAATTCTACACTGGAGTTTAATCAATCCAAGAGTTTCGATAAGTGTTGCCAAGATCTGGTGGTGAAAAGCCCAGCTAATGATGTGGAGAAGCTGGAAAGGTTCGCGGTTCTTCACGCCTACATTACACGGCCTGTGGATCGTCATCGACTTTCGCAATGAGCCAAGAATTTTGGTGCCACGCATGATGTTGACATATAGTCACACACGAGCGCTAAGTACAGGCAGGGCCGGATATCGCTTGTCTGCAAGGTCTGTTTTTTTTTTTTTTTTTTGGAATAACAACTACCTCTTGATTTATTACATACCAATCTAGCGAAGGAAATAATTATATTATTTTGTTTACAACGTCGTTTTTACTCTGATCAAAGTTTGGTCCTTGAAAAAAAAAATTAGGAACAAATTTTAATTTCCCATTTTGTTTTTAAAAGTAAAATTATCTAATTTTTTTTAAAATTGTTGAGGATATTCTATATTTATTTTTAAAACTAAATAATTAATATTATTGTGTTGGAAAAAGTTTTGTAAACCACGTCTTTCTAAAGTAAAATATGTTCGATTCATAGGTAGTTAAAGCCTAGTTAAGTCATTTGTTGATTAATTGAGAACTGGATTTGATAAATAAATTTATGCATATACGTATTTGGAGAAAACTAGACTACAGATAATGTTAATCCAACATCCCCGACCCCACCGCTTACAAAAAAAAGAGATAAAAACAACTTTTAAAAAATTTGCATTAGCATCTGCAACGAATGTAGCGAACAATTTTGGAACTTACTAAAATTTTATATCAAACTTGTGTGTATGAACTTTTATATGTCCTAAAACACAAGGATCGATTTTATTCTGTTTTGCGCTTTTTAAAAAACATTTTGACCTGACAAAACTGAATTTTTAAAAACTGAAGTCTAGTGACAATTATCTAGTTTATATAGCAAATCCAAAAGCATAGTTGCATATTATTTAAGGTTAGATGGATTTTTTTAATCCTTAGGTTTACTGCAACTAATTGAACACTCCTGGACATTTAATGAACTAATCAGTTAGTTATTTTGAAGATCCATCTTAGAGGAATATTAGAGCTCATTTATTTATTTTTTAATGCTTATTTAACCATCAGTGAAGGAGAGTGTTATTTTTTTAAATTAATGACGAATCGATTTCATTTCGCAAAACATACCAACATTTTTTAAAAAATGAACACTATCAAAATTTGTGTTATCTTCATCATCTGCTAAAGTCTAATTCAAATTCCTTCAATCTCACTCACTCTCGTCCATGCAGAATAATCCACGGCCTTGCGCTTCTCAAACCGGATCTCCTGCAGTTGTAGATACATTTCCACAATATCCATCCATAGCATTCCTTTTCAATCCTTAGGAATAGTATTTAACCAATTATCTTTTCCGTGATAGAGTGGCGTATCTTGTACACTCAGGTGGTAGGTTTTATTTCTTAGTAAATAATGTCGTATTATACACTACTTTTAGTTACTCCGTGTTTGACCTACCTTACCTGGGCTGGACACTGGACACCCTTGATTTAGAGCATAGAGATCAAGAGGAAACAAACGAAAATGCAAAGGCAGCACGCTTTGATCGATTCCAATATCTCTTAAGTTTTCTACGCTATTCAAAAGAGGAAGAAATAAAAACCTACCATACACATCGATTATTGATAGTCGATTCTGTTAAAACATCGCAGGCTAGGAACACACGGTTGTTCATGCACGCGGACATCTAACAATGATGAGTCGCTTTTGTTATTCCACTAAGCGACACGTTCAAGGTTATCATTTCTTAACGAATGCCGTCCAGTGTATGAATATCAATGAGCCCTATAAGACTCAACTATGTGTCTCTTAAACCAGACTGGCGTATGAAGAAGTGTGCTGACGGGGAGGTTCCCACTACTTGTGAAATTAGTTCTCTATGACACAAAAATGTGAGGTGTAGTCGAACGACAGCAGTAAAGAGTCTTAAACCTTCCCGGGCAGCATAGACCTTAGCCACGCCATTCAGGGCCCAAATTAAGTAATGCTTGTTTTTTTTTAAAGTATACTCATAGACAATGTTTCATTTAAGCGGCGTAGGTGCGCGGCCGCGAATATATCTGATTGACGCTGCGCAGACGTTTGGGAATGCCACACAGCAAATTTGGCAAAATATTTCTTAAAAAATGGATGCTATGCAAATCTGCACACAAGTTTCTTAACTTTGCACATGAAACACCGAACCTTAAAGGAAACATTGCTTGTAGAATAGACGAGTCTATTCGTATTCTTCTTCTTCGTTCTCAATATTGAATATTGAGTTATGCGTGCCGCGGTCTGTTCGTATAATACAGAACTTTATAACTATATAGCATAAAACTATTTATACACCATTCTTCATACGTATCTAGGGTCATAATAACACAAACCAAACCATAACCTAATGTTTACCCCCGAAAATTACTTGGCAAATATTTACGAGCCCCCTGGACCTAACACAATGATGTCACACGCACTCTCAAAAAACATTCTTAAATAAAACTCTCCGAAATTTTAAACGACGCCAGCATAACAAATCCATTACGATTATACTTAAACATTATGTAGCAAGGCACAATCCTACAAATCGTAACCACACAGCTTCCAACATGCACAGTTCCCCGTCTCCACCAACTCACTGCCCTCTATCTTCAATTTTTAAAAAATTAAAAACATCTTTTACAAGTGCCCCTATACTCATCTTTATCACGCACATTAGCACTCACTTCTAGGCATTTACATATGTTCTATAAACAGAATGGACATTTCAATTTATAAAATAGTATCTAATTTTTTTTATCTAATACACCAGAAATAAGGACAAGTACAAGATGCGAGCAAAAAAAGCATGACGAATGACCTTCACCAGAGTCAACCAATCAAGGTATATAGTTCTCAAGCAAGAGGGGTGCAGGGTTGGTTGGGGGTGTAACAACAACCGCAATGCACATGTTTCGAGACCAACCATTACTCTGTCGTCCCACCCCGTTCCGTTTACTCGAGTTGTTTTTATTTCTTCATGCTGCAATTTCAGTTCGTTATTTCCCACGTTCTTTGAACTACATATGAGCAAGTCTGCAGCGTACGCTTCGCCACGGATCGCATCTAGTTTTAAATAAATCCCCTGTACACTTAAGGACTTTCAATATGGACACCCAAACCACATACACAGGATCATGTTAAAGTTGACTAATACATTCCGAAATTTACACAATATGTGCAGCCAACAGTGGAACTATACACAAAACATCTAAACACCGGGTAACTATAGATGCATGGCAAACCAGAGAAAATATACAAAGAAGTATTTTAAAAGTAACCGGCAGTTCGTTAATGAAGAACTATGTCAAGGACAAATTGTGTGTGTGTGTGCGTGCGTTCGTGTGTGCGTGTGTGTGTGTGTGCGTGTGTGTGCGTGCGTGCGTGCGTGTGTGTGTGTGTGTGTGTGTATGAATGTGTGACTTTTACCATAAATTATAATTCCCCATTTATTGCTACCGTATAATTTTCTTCAAAGCTCTTCTTGTTTTTACGACCAAAAGATGTGAAATAAAAATAACAACCCGTGTTTACTGGAGGTCATGGACAGTATTAATAATGTCTTTAATGTCCAGACAATTTCCGCCATGAGGCAGTGACGAGCGATGACACATGCGGGAACGTACACCTGTAACAACCCCCCAAACTACACCGCTACCACACATGGCCATGCCACCTGGTGTAACGTGGATAAACTTGCGCAATAAAATTCCGTCACCTCCACCTCAGAAATGTTACATCATTTTAAAATAACAGATCCAAATAAATACGTAGTAGCGGATGATTTCATATTGACCAAAGTTTTAGGAGGCGATATGGGTTAAATAATCATAGTCTTAAAAATCCATACTGTATTTTTGTATCAAATGTGATGAAATTTAAGGTAATTGGCCTTGTCATAATATGGCATAATCCTATTATTAGAAATACTGCTTTCTTTTTCTTTTTTTTCTCTTTTTTTTTG
>MUZC01004569.1:347296-372532 GCA_002072015.1 Radix auricularia | reverse complement strand
GGGGGGAGGGGGTGGGGGACGAGTTTAAGACAAATTTAATAAAAGATACGAGTCTATATGTAAATGTAGCTATATTGAGAAGGAAGTAGCTAATGAATTATCTTTTAATTATTCGTTAATTTAAAACAGCTAACTGGACATGAACAAGATTTTTAAAAAACTCGTAATTTCACTATGCTAAATATATTAAGAACTTATTGATTCGACTGTGAGTACGCTTCAAAAGATTGTTCCGCTAAAATGTAATCTAAAAATAGATCATTACTCAATGAGTTATGACGTGTTCCGGTTTTAGAAATGTCAAGCCCCTTAAAATGTAAACTTCATTGGTGAAAAGAAAATTGCCGATGACTCATTAATGAACAGTGTCTGTCACGTTCTATTATTACCCCAAGAGCGTTTGGTGCGTAAAACAAAGTGCGTTATGATACAGTAGAGATGAGACATTTTACTCTAATTGCTCATGGGTGCTTAAAAATGTAAAATACAAAATATGTCATTTTTTGTTTTTTGTCCTTTTAAAAATTTTACATAAATATTTTCTGATAAAATATGTTATAAAACTTAAATATAATTGTATGACTTATGTAAGTACGTATTTGATGTTTACTTTACTGATAAAGGCATCAGTTGAAACGTTTATTGTCATGTTAGCTCAATGGGAACAAATATAACGCTTCGTTGAGGGGCGAAACAAATGGCTTGGCTCCCCACGAGAGCACTAACAACAAATCTGTGATATTTGAATGATTTAGAGAAAAAAATACATAGATAAATTAAGTATTAGTAAGATGTAATTGTTATTTTAAAAAACAGGTCTTTCAACAAACTATATTAATTGATACATGTGATTAGAAATTTTAATTGCTCATGTATTTTAATTCTCTTACTCTCTCTAAATATAAGCTTGAGGGCTGAAATGAAATTTAAATTTAACTTTGCTTACCCCTATTTGTATAAGGTTTATAAATAAAAATTATTTCACATATGATAAGTATTTTTTTTTTGACAGACAAACAACATATAAATTTGATTTCTGACAATTTTATAACAATATCTGCATTCCACCAAACATTTCAGGTTTAAAATTTGATATTTATAATTTTGAGGTTTCAAAACTTTATTATGTGCACTAAATTTCCATAAAAGTAACTAAAATTATCATCGTTAGTACTGTTATAACCACTTTATCGATTTAAATATTACTTAACCATTGTGATGGGGGATACAATTTCCAAATAAAGCTGAGGTATAACTGAAAAAAGAAACTTATGAAAAAGAAGGGGATCGGGTAATTTTAACGAGCGTTCTTAAAAAATATAATTTATTCACGATTATCTATACATATAATTCGCAGGAAATATAACAAAATATAAGCACAAGACACGAGCAAACAAGCATGACGAATGACACTCGTAACGGTCAACCCATCACAGTTTATGGTTGGCAGGCGGTGGTGGTGTAGGGGCAGCCATGCCTCGAGACCAACAATGCGTCTGGCGTTCACTAGGGTAGTTCTCATTTCTTCATGATGCTGTCTGTGTCTGTTCCTCCCTTTCTTTGCACTATCTTATAGCAAGTAAGCGGCGCATGATTGACTCTAGGTCGTATCTATTAAATGTAATCTGCGTACAAAATATGTATTTCTAGTACATAACAATCATAGATATTGCATTAAATAATTAATGGGTAAGACAGTTGACAATAACGGGAAAATGAATATTATGAGATTAGAGTAGCATGAGTTAACTTACTGAAAGCTGTTGGGCTTTGAAAGTGTCGCCTATGAAAAAGTAAAAACATACCCCCCCCCCCACACACACACCTAAATCTTCACTCTGTACATACGATCGTTCGTCTCTGCTATAAATATAGGAGCTATTTTTTTTTTATAAAAGTTTGATTTTTATTGTGTTTATTGTGACGAAAACCACATCTAAAACGTTCCAATCAAGCTGTTATGGATATTAATGTTAAGAGTATTTTTGTTTTTTGTTTTTTTTATAAAAAGAAACTACAAGAAGTATTTCAATGAAGTAAATAAAAAGGATTCAAACCTAATTTTTTTTTAAATGTTAGTTTCGTAGTTCTAGGCTTGTTGTTAATGGGTGTAACCAATTTTCT
Organism: Radix auricularia; assembly: GCA_002072015.1. NCBI lineage: Eukaryota > Metazoa > Mollusca > Gastropoda > Lymnaeidae > Radix > Radix auricularia. Next base: position 370,408 of record MUZC01004569.1, on the reverse strand, counting down.
GCTCTTATTTGTCTCCCTCTTGGGCCACAACAGTTTTTCGCCTGAGGCTTGTCTGGATAATAATAAACCCATTTAGTCAGACGATCCCCGGGGAAGGGGCTTACCTCTACGTGGTCCCCGGGAAGAGTAGGGTACGCGAAACCCGAAACTAAAAGTCCCGACCAGGAAGGTCGAAGTCCGGTTAGGGCTAGCTAGGAAGTTAGACAGATGATTACAGCCGCCGTACGGAACTAAGACAGAGGCGACCATGGTGGAGATCGCCCCTGCCGATGATGAAAACCATTGTGCCCGTTGAGGGTCGGGTCATCCGAGGCGGCCGTTTCGCCCCCTTTCTAGGTAGAATCAGTGAACGGCACTGTTTAGGGCCAGGAGGGCCAGTAAAACACTAGAAAAAGTGCCGTGAAGAACTTTGGTCGGACGTCAGCTCTGAGGAAACCTTCCCGATAAGGGGTGCCCTTACCCAACACTATGTGGTTGGTTCTGTGGTTGCCCGCACCCCCGGGATGGTTACAATGATGATTCCCCCTATCTTGCGACAGTCCTAGGCAGATAGACCCGTTTCAAGCGCACCGCATTTACGGCGGGTCGAAGTAGGCAAATCCACATCGTCCTTAGGGAGGAAACCCCCTTGAGAGGCAGGACGGTGAGCCTCGGCCGAACTTAACCCTGCCCAGGCGGCCCCCTCTTAGAGGGGACCGTGTTGGGGGTGCCCTTGTCAGCTACGCCCTTCGGGGGGGAGGGGTGGGAGCTTGCCAAGAGATTCCCCAACGGGACCTATAAGAGTTTTAGTAACTCAGGGCCTTTGATGCCATCTCAAATGTCACATATTTAGTCAGACGATCAGTGTCACGTCGTAAAAACAAAACTTAAAAATACTAAACTATTATTTTCTAACATGTATCACTTCATCAAACTGGTCCCTTACTTGTGACAGTTAAGTAGATTTAAATCATTAAAACTAGAAGAAATAGATAGAAGAACAAATTGCAAATTAGTAATAAAACGTGTGGCCATGACTTCGACATACAACACAAATTAACTTAATACACCACTAAGATAACCAAATACAACACACAGATAACCTAATATACAACAAAGATAACATAATACAACACAGAGATAACAAAGTACAACACAGAGATAACCTAATACAACACAGAGATAACCTAATACACAACAGAGATAACCTAATACACCACAAAGATAACCTAATACAACACACAGATAACCTAATATAACAGTTGAATGAAAATATGGATAAAAACACTTTTCTTATTCAGAATGCAAGAGCCAACACAACTTCTCGTTCTTCCCGTATGGAATTCGTGTGTGGTATGTGCTGGATGATCAGCCCAAGAAAACAAACACATTATCAACATTTAAAACTTTAATTGTAATTTTTTTTAATGCAAGACTATACATAAACAATGGATAAGCGTAGAAAGTAAAAAAGCTTTTGATCTGAATAAAATCAGCGGCTGTAATAGATAAGACAGAGTTTCTATTTAAAATTTCGGGCAATTGTTTTATGTAAAAGATAGCCGGAAGAAGCTTTAGTTTAATGGTCTGGAATAAACTTTTGGCACAGTAACAAACTGTATAAAAATTTATATATTTTTGACGTTATATCTAAAGCAATCTGCAGGTATATTTGAAAAAAAAATGTACAACTGATGATTTTATCACTGTTTAAAAAAATCTTTATTATCGTTGCAAAAAGTGAAAAGAATAACCTCTTATATTCTGTTTGTTTCAAAATGCTATGTTATGTTTAAATCTTAAACACATAGGGTTGTGTTGCATAACGCTGTGTTGCAAGAAGTTTATGATTTTAAGTGATCTATTATCAAAGTAAAGATTACGGCCCTTATCCGCCAAACCAAAACAAACACTCACAAAAATTAAGCAAAGGTAAATTGTAGTGACAGGGGGTTTCGGATAGATGTCTGCAAAAAACTTTACTACAATGAATAATACATGGCCCCAAATTGATAACTTTAAAAAAAAAAAAAAAAACTTCCGTGTCAATGACGTATTTTAATTTCTGCGCCCTTCTAATACAAGATAATACCAGAGTACTGTGAGAACTTCAGATATAATTGACACCAATTATAACCTCCCAGAGGATAATGAGAAAAACTTAGTTACATATCAAATTACGGTTCACTCGGTGCGTCCCTGAAATGAACGAAAAACTTTAAAAATCAATTTAAAAAACAACTAAAATAGAAAATCATTTTTAAACCATATCAATCAAATCAAATTCAGATTTTTTAAAATTAAGAACCTAAAGTGTTATCCGTTTTGGGAAATATTACAAACAGAGAATTAAAGTTTTTGAATTTAAAACAAAATATTTTCATGATTACCTCAATACATTAAAAAAAAAAACAGTTGTAGCTGCCTATCAGTTTATTTCTCCTAAAACACGGTTTGCTCTCCACATGCCCTTTCCTAGATGTAATCAAAACATATCTGTAGCCATGACTTAAAGTTAAAATCAATCAGCCTTAACTGTCATCTCAAATTGACTCTGTTCCCACGTCTTCCCATGAGGATGTTAACTATTCAATGGTTTAAAACTCGGGGTCGGAGTCGAGTGGTGAGGATGACCCTGACCCCTCTCCCAGCCTAAGCTACGACCCTGCCTGACCACAAAATCACTCATCCTGTTTTGGCCATAACCATAGCTGCCAATCATTCATCATCCCCTGGCTGTGACCCTGGGTCTCTTTTCTTCCTTTTCATTTTACTCTTTGTAACTTTTTTTCTGAATTCCAATCTGCAAAGAAATTATAAAGTAAAATTAATTTTGGCAACTAGCTCTGTTGTTATGCAGTATATAATGAGGTTAATATCAAACCGTAGCACCAAGATATTATAGTTTACTTTGTACGGTGTAAGAGAATTATCAATTCTTATATCTCAAATGTGCCATATGCATGTCTTCATCGCTTTTAATTAGTTGATGACACTTTTTTCCGAATAAAGCACCATCATTTTTTAAAATAACTTTGCCATTAACGAGATTTAGATTCTATTTCAGGCACTACAATGTGGACAATTAAAGACAAATTAAAATTATAATCATTAATCTCCCTTTGCCGGGAGCAGCTACCTCACAGTTGCGCTCAGTTACGTCTCAAGGGTCACAGGGATGGCGAGCGCACACACTGATCCACCTGTGGACGTGGCGACCTCTTCCACAACCTTATCCGAGAAATCCACAACACACGTGACACCTCCCGAAAACTGCTCCAGCCAGCTAACTTCCACCAACGGCTGCTCTGTGAACACCGAATCGGCAACCAAACCTGTGACGGTCACCACGTCAGGTAGCACCAGCTGCAATCACAACAACAACGTCATCACCACAGACAGCCTTGTGCCGAATTCAAACGGAACTTCTGGGGCATCAGTTAGTGGAAAAACCAGCCCACAGAAATCGCCTGGGAAAAAGAGCCGAGTGTGGGACCTTTCGGTAAGTCGAGTTTTCGTCTATAACAAAATAAGACATACTTGCCAACATGCTTTGTCTGCTCTGATGTTCATTGCTAGTTTAGCTAGTACACTCAATCTGATTTGATGTTCTATGCAGTGGCGTCGCGAGGGGGTGAGGTGAGGCGGGCCAACCGGATGGCACCATCAAGGGGGTGACACCAAAGTGTAAAATTCTGTATGTTCCCCTTATTTGGCACTGGGAAAACTCGGAGGAGTTATATGGGTTAAGTCGTGATGGGTGACACCATGAGCTACCGCCCCGGATTGACACCAACCCTAGTGACGCCTCTGGTTATGTGTTATATAGTTTGGCTTGCTAAACCTTTTCTGAAGTTCCTTACTAGTTTAGCATATACACTCAATCCGATTTAAAGTTCTATGTCATAGTAAAGTTTAGCTTGATAGATCTCTACCTTTTCTGGTGCTCAAAGATTTTCTACTCCTTTTGAATGCATGCTTTTTTAGACGCTTATCAGTGTTACTTTTGTTTTTATTCTCTCAGAGACAAGGCTAAAATATTCCATGATATTGGCGTTATCTGTTCAAAAGAGAAAACTTCAATGTCTGACTGGTGTGGATGTTGGCCTGTCCTGAGCATTGTGAAGACTCTATTTAAAGATGAAAATATATATAAATTTTGATTTTACTTTGTATCGAAAAAAAATATTATAACTTAAAACAAATTTTTCATATACATCATTGACATGTTTAAGCATTTCTGAAAAGGATTAAAACGGTTCGTAGTCTTTTATGAGTCACCCTTCGGTATACATTGTGTAAAATAACTATTAGAATTAGCATGTCTAATGCAATCAAATTAACTTCTTTAACCAATAAAACTTTAAAGTGTGGGGTCAAATAGCAATTTAATTTTTTGAAAATTTCGTCTTTGGGTCTCTTTATACATTTTCGCGTTGAAGTAACATTTACAATATTAAATATTTCTATCATCTTGAAAGCTTCCTGAACGCATCGACCCACAACACTTCGTCCCGCATGATCTTTTAACATTTCTGAAGTTGCGCGGCGTTGACCTTGTCAGTGAACGGCATGGCATTTTCATAAAGCACAATCCAAGGTTCTAGAACTCACACGGCAGGAGGGAGTAAATACCGGCCAGCCGGGGAATAAATCACAAATCGTTGGTGAAACGGCTGCCTGTTCAGAGGCTGGCCCCAGAAACGTCCGGAATACAGATAATCAAAGTGTCGTCTGTGCAATGAGTTATCGTTCTTGCGTCCAGAGTAGCCTGCCCTGATTATTTGTTTTATCAAAATGGATGGGAGATTTCAGGAGTGAATCCCCCTTCATATTGCGTCATCCATCACCACACCCTGTCCTTCTACGAAACGTAAATGAACGTATTTTTTTTTTCATAGCAGAAAATATTAAAGAGTTGTTGGGGTGGGTTTTGGACGATGTTTGGGTGAGGTAAAAGAAACACATCACGGGGCTACATCAAATCTTTAGGAAAACTACGCCACGTTGTAACAAATCAATGCTGAGATTGTGCATTACTCATATCTTTAGGCAGTTAACTGCATGGCGTGCACAGTTCGTTCCTTCTGTTTCGTCTTCAGCATGATGGAAAAGAAAAACAAACAAGAAACAAGAGTTTCCCAGATTCTATTATTTTCTGGTTAAATTTATTAGTTACCCCTACAAAACCCTTTTGACCTGATGGCCATGTTGTCCCAAAGAACCATAGAGTCAAAGCTGTATTTTAATTATACTTTTTTCTATTTTTCAAACGTAGTTTAATATTAGATTGATGTTTTAGACTAATTAAAATTTCCTCGCATTTTCTGATATAATAACGCATGTATATTTCACAATTTGATGCTGGGAAATAAATTTTCTTCTTCTAAAAAGCATAATATCGGTGCAAATAAAATGTATCCCCCCAAAATTTTTTTACTTGGAAGACATCCAGCCAATGGCGTAGCGAGGGGGATGGGCAAGGGTGGTAAATGCACGGGCGGCACTTTGCTAGCGGCGGCAAATTCCTGGTCGTTAATTAGTTTCTAAGAAAATATATAAGAAATTCGAGCTTTTCATCGAAATAAAAGAAACACCATATAAGAAAATAGCAGAAGTAAATGAAACTATGCTAAAGCCTAAGAACCTTGCAACCGTCAAAACTTAAAACCTCTGGTTGATATAAATTCTTCTGATACTATTGCTGCTGCACTGAAAAGTACGTAAGTAGTGTGAGAATGTCACTTTGAGATGGCTGTAACTTAAATGATTTTTAAAATTTGACAGTCGCTTCTGTTGTAAAAGCAAAACTTACTGTACAAGAATTATGAGTCTATCGAAAGCCCCAAGCAGCACATTATTTGTTAAAGGGGGGAGGTCGGTGGGCGGGTAATTCCTCGTTAATTAGCTTCAAAAATGAAAAGCGCATGAATAAAGTTTAAAATTTAATAAAAATGAAATAAAAGCAAAGAAACAAATAAAGTATATTATATCCGTGGACGTTTCTAATGCCAGAACTGCAAACTCCCTTATGAATCTAAAGTCTTCTGATACTAATGGTACTGGAGTGAAAAACTTAGGAGCTGAAATAGTGTACCAATATGACAATATGGTTCTGGTAAATATAATTGGTTCAATTTTGATATATAACATAAACATAAATATATTGAACTAAATTGCTTATTTAATGAAATGGAAACTTTGCACGCATATATCCAAACGTAGCCACTCATGAACAAGTGCTAAACATTTCCAAAGTTTTTTTTTTTTTTAAATTGGAAAGGATAAAAAATTGGATGAAAAATAATTAACAAAGAACAACAATAAGTTTACAAAGAAAACAGTACAAACTGGCAAGGCGTTTTTGTTATATTTTTTGAAATTATTAAATCCAAGCTAAAAGTATTATTTTTTTTGCAAATAAAGGCAATATTCCGGAACCAGTGCATGGCGATCTTAAAATAATTTACTGCAGAGGATCCTCATGTGTTAATTACATCTTCTTCATGGCTGGAAAGTATAAAGGCTTTTTTAAAAAGACACAAAGCATAGAATCTCAATGTTAAATCTCGCTAAAAAAATCATTATAACTCATTTGTTTAAATGATACTCCAACTGAAACGAGTTTTCAATTTTAGTACTCTAGAACCTTTTTACGAATTCTTATTCATGCCCATGCACCGTTTGGAATATCTAATTACTTTAAAAGCCAGGCTTCAGGATACTAAATAGTGAATATACCATAGAGCCATTTTAAGATTATTTTGAAAGCTATAGAAAAACTGATAGAGGCAGAAAAAAAGCTCATCATACCAACAGACACAGGAACTTTGGTAGTCACAATAAAATCGTTTTTTTTTTCAAAGCCAAGTCAAAGATTCCCAAAAATATTTATACATGTATATAGCTAGAAAAAAAAACAAAGCAAAAGATGCTGCCTGAGAAATTATGGAATACTTAAAGGATTCTTTGACATTCCATAAAATTTTATGTGGAGACCTCATCCTTTTAATCAAATCTTCAAGTCAAAGTACCTGAGAACAAATTTTTGGTGAACCAAAATATGTATCTTTGTTATTAAGAACAGAAAATTTGAGAAGAAAGCTCTGTTATTTAAAGGATGAGATTACTGTAGAAATTCTTGTGAGATTTTTGAAGGCATATAGAATTTAGAAAACAGATAAAATTTTCGTACACCAGGCCATCTGCTGGACTTTGAAATGTTGCCTTAAAATTAGAGTATTCTTATCTTAGATATACAGACGCTCCTTCTATGCAGAAGATAATTGCGTCCACAGACCATGAGAGATGATCTGTTGGCAAGTGATGCAGCGGTCACAGGCCACGGCTATAGGGGTTCCACGCATTACCCCAGCCGCCTAACTATTGTCTAGTTAGGTACCCATTCGGAGCTGGGTGACTCGGGGACTCCTCAGGCCCCAAGAACAAATCCTCACTTTCGTGTGGATTCGAACTCGTGACCATCAGTATGACAGTCGAGAGCGCTACCTCTCGACCACCACGTCCCAAATGGCATTTTCAAGCAAAGACTATTTACCCCACGGATTTAAAAAAAAAAGAATTAATGAATTCCAGACCAGATGATTTATTACAGTTTTTTAAGATTTTAAGGCTTGAAGTTACCTTGCCTAAAATAATATAATTAATTTGATTATTGCTTAAAATTGACTAAAGTAATGCAAGGTTTTAAAATAGCTTTTTAAACGTCAAGTTTATGAAAAAAATAATTGTGATCAATAACGACTACCAAAAATGGTCTAATCTTTTGCTATATCTATTTTGGCTATTGAGCATGGCAAGGCTGAAAAAATTGACACATGAAAATTGTGCCATATGGAACAACAGGAAATTTAATTTTATTAAATAAATAAAGATTTTTTAAACTTAAACATATATAGTGTCATTATTACTTTCTAATAAAAAACTATCTCTACTTTACAGCGTTAACATATTTTTTCAGGGGGGGGGGGCGACAACTTTTGGTTCTGCCCCCGTTGGCACATATCCACGTTACGCCACTGCATCTAGTTTTATCTGAAATCTTGTACTTCTATTATTGTTGGATGCTAGCATGGTGACTCTTTAATGAATAATTACTCCGATGAGTTTTCTTTTGTTTAAGATACATTGAACTTGGCCAAAATAAGAATTAAATCAATAGCATGTCATGTTCATAATAATATAGAATCGGTCATTGTGACATCGTGAACTGCTGCACCCATTAACGAAGTCTCAGAGTAGTCAGACGAGCCAGAAATAAGGATAAGCATAGATTTTAAAAAAACAAAAACATTATAGTCTCTAGTCTACAACACAATTAATGTTGCCTCAACTAAAAATGTTTCTTTTTCCTCTTCATAACGCATCATCTATTTAATAAATATGCATTTCGAAGCTTAATAGTTAGATGAACGAGAAATTTTCTTTAAATGCCGCAACATTTAAAAAAATAAATATTATAATTGTATTATTTAGTAATCGAATATAAAATTTAGCTATCCATATTTCGTTTTGGCCATTATAGGTTGCGGGTCACGCTCCACTCCTCTAACTTCGAGGTCCATCTCCCACGCATTTGCCTCTCCCCCGCAACCACCGCCACCCCGACATTACTTGGTGTGCAAATCTACGTCTATTTGAGCAGATTACTCGCCTGCGACACAAACTAAGCTAATTACGCCCAGCGACCCTCCCCCTTCCCCACTCCTTCCTCACTTCCAATGACCAGGACCTCATTAGTGTTGTCTTCGACGCTCCCTACTCAACCGATTCTGCTCGCTCCTAAACGTTTTCTCCTTGCTTTAGTGTAACGACCATTTCCTGCCCGGCCTAATTAAATTGATGTTCCTGGAGATATGTTCGTTGTTTGTTGTCTTTTTCCTTATGACATGCCTCTTTCCGCTTTGACAATTTCATTTACAGTTCGTTTAAACATTTTGTTGTTGATATAGTATCCAACAAAAAGAAATCTTACTATAATGTAAATTTTAATTATTCAACAATACCTTTCCGGTATCTTAAAATGCTTATCACTTTCTTTACCAAGGCTAAATTTAGCGTTGTTTTTGCATGTGAAATCATGCCTTGAATGTCTGTATGATAACAGAAAAAACACATGCTTTTTTTTATTTTAAAAAAAAACCCTTCAAGCCTTTTAAATATTTTATCTTTGAAGTTTCAATACAATTTAGATGTTTATTTACATTTAAAATTTAGATCTTTAATTTGCATAAAAAATAGATCTTTTATTTGCATCCAAAGTACTATAAAGTGATAAAAACATAAACCTACCTAACGTTCGAAAAAAAAGCCTCATTAAACGCGTGAATTTTAGAGCAAGGATTCGAAAGTCACTACTAATAGTTGTTTAATTAAAACATGTGAGTGTTTCAGTAAATATTATGCAGACCCCATTGTATCAACCTAAAATCCAGGAGATATACCTAATATCAACTGAGTGATACCCTAGATTCCCATGCCCAAACCATGATACCCTACACTATTGGGCCCATACCATTATATCAACTAAGTGATACACTTATTAGGCCCATACCATGATATCAACAAGTGATACTATTGGGCCCAAACCATGATATCAACAAGTTCTTCTTCTTCATTCTCAATATTTAATATTGAGTGTTGGCCCGTGGTCTCCGACTTCTTCAGCCTGCTGTATTTTCTAGATTTGCTACCATAGCCTTTGGTCAGCCAAGCCCATCTGCAAGGTAGCAGTTGTTTTTTTGGCGAGTGATGCAGAGTGCACATGCCACGGCTAAGGGTTCCACGCATTGCCCCGCCGCTTTTCGCCCATTTGGGGCTGGGTGGAACTCGGGGACGCCCTAGGCCCCGGGAACAAAGCCCTGGCTTCCCATGGATTCGAACTCGTGACCATCGGAACGCCAGTCGGGCGCGCTTGGCACGGCCCCCCATATCAACTAAGTGATACCCTACACTATTAGGCTCATACCATGATATCAACTAAGGACTAAGTGATAGCCTACACTATTATGCCCATACCATGATATTAACTAAGTCATACCCTACACTATTAGGCCCAAAACATGATATCAACTAAGTGATACCCTACACTATTAGGCCCAAACCATGATATCAACTAATTGATACCCTACACTATTGGACCCATACCATGATATCAACAAATGATACCCTACACTATTAGGCCCATACCATGATATCAACAAGTGATACCCTACACTATTAGGCTCATACATGATATCAACAAGTGATAACCTAGACTATTAAGACCATACCATGCTATTAACACAGTAAACAAACAAAGTGCTAGAGTCTTTAATCCTTAGTAGTTTGTTTTGTTTTTTTTTTGAGCCGCTCCAATTACAACTGTTTTTCCGCACAGTTTTCAATAAAAGTTTCAGTTAAAAAATCCACGCATTTCTTTAATTTAGAACCAAGGAAAAGGGGAAAGAGCCTAAGAAAAAAATGCTAACCTGACAATACTTTTATTTCAAACCTGTTACCTTATTTATAATTTAAAATATTCCGATATCCTCCCCGTGGGCTGTTCTTCTTTCAGAGGGGAGCTATTGCCTTTTCCGCCCTGGTGTTGTCTATTCATCTAACATTAAAAGACCCCCTAGCCCGCTTTCAGGCGTGGGCTTTTATTAGCACGTGAGAAGCATTCGTTCGGATTGAAGCGGCTACCTCCAAATTAAGGAGGGCAAGCCTAAACGTTAGCGACAGTGGTAGTTAGGGTCGGTTTCCAGGAGCCCATTGATGACTAGCGGTGGCTGCGTTTAGCTCATGTCAAAGAAGATTACGGAAATTCCCCGTACGATTGAACGCCTGTAGTCACAGAGCCAGACTTTGGTATCTGTATCTCTAAGTGGTTTCAAATGCAGACAACTGAATTCATTGAATCGTACTGAACCTGAAATCAAAGCACTAACAATTTTTGTATTTTTAAAGAAAACTTTGATTTTTTACTCTTTTTAACCACAGGATTTGTCTAGAACTGGGGTCGGCAAACTATGGCTTGAAAAATGTGTGTTTATAACCAAAAAAAATTAAATTGTTTTTTAAGAGTCAGTTGATATAATACTTGCATATAAAAAGACAGCATACCAGTGTTGATTAAAAGAATTCAGAGAAATAATTATTGTACTTTTAGTGTTGAAATTACACAAAATGCGCACAATTACTTGAATTTTTAGCTTTAAAAATAATGTTTTGTTCTCACGGAATTAATTTTCAAAATAATTGGTGTTGATGGCTCTCTAGATGTAAAGTTTCCCGACCCTTGGTCTAGAGTCTAGATAGAACATTTAGTCACTCAAGAATTTTAGCTTAATGATGGACTTTGAACCTCTTGAATATATTCATGGTTCCCAAATAAATGACTTCCACTCTATATGATGGCACGTCAGCATAGACAGACACACTCATACGCACGAATACACTTAAGCACAAAACTGCAATTAGCTCTATATCTTGCAAAAAAAAACGAAAAAAAAAAAAAACAATATTGTAAGAGAAAAACACAAATGCTTGATAAAAGTATGTTTTTTTAAAGGAATCATCATAAATCAATGTCATCTAATATTAAAGTCACTCTTTTTTAACGTCATTTTTTAGGTACGTCAGCGAACTCTAAATTATTATAGATTAATGTCATTTTATAATAAATTCATCCTCTCTTTTTCATCGCATATTAAACTCAACCCTTATTATAATCTTCCTTTATTAATGTAACACTATAATTAAAGAATTAAAGCTATATAATAGTCTTTATATTTTTTGCTTCAATTCACTATGTTGATCTTATATTAAAGTCTTCATTTCGTAATATAATCTGATGTGACCCTGTATTTTAGTCACAAAATTCGTTGAAGTTATGCTGACACAGACGTAGCTCTACCGACATAAAGTTTCCAATGATTCCTCCCTTTTTCGTCAAATACTTTTGTGGAAATAAAAACAAAACAAAAAACTATTTAGCCTACAAATAGCATTGTAATTACATTTCATTGAATAATCAATTTTTTTCTTAATCCATTTTAGTAGTTTTTATTGTTCTGTGATCTTACCCCCGAGGGCATAATTTAACGCAAGTCATCGGGGTATAATGACATTCAGTCCTCAATGTGGAAAAAATATTTTAAATCACAGCAAAGAAAAATGAACGCAAATTATGCCAGCATCGCCTCCAGAAAAGACTTAATATGCCGATTATCTGACTTCAATTAATGGACAAAACTTTAATTTTGTCAAGTATCTATCCTAACTCAGCACGCTCACATCGACTACACCAGCTTTGAACTTTAAAGCTGGATGTGAGGAGGAATTGTGCTCACTACAAACACTTGAAAAGAATACAAAAATTCAGACATCAACGTCTGAATTTAGACAGCTTACTACAACTTACAACAGACAATATCAACATCTGACCACTCTCTTGTTAGACATTTAAGCAAAACCGGGATAGTTCTCTGAGTGACCGCGTCTGCCCACGTTGTGTTGTGTTATAGAAAAAAAGAAGGAACAAAATAGAGAGAGAGAAGGCGAAAAAAAACATTTGAAATGGCGGATAATCGTTGGGGCCCTTCGATAGAGGGTCCTGGGACGGCCGACGAAGATTCTAGTCATTAAGGGCCTTTATCTCAATCATTACCCCCACGCTGTGAAGCCAATGAATGGGCTGGGATTGGTGCAGGGGTTGGAGACTGATTGCCTCTGCCCTGGGGAATGACAGGGTGAGTCCTGATTGCCAGTCCCCGTTGGGCTCCAGTTGCAGCAAGGAAAGACACAGCTCGTTAGCTTCAAGCTCCGAATTCGATAATCCCCCAGGGCGTCCTATTTTTGTATTTATTTTTACGTGATTTTTAAAAAACAAAAACAATATTTGTATCAAACTTACAGTTTTAATCAAAATTAGAAATATGTAAAATTTATATATATATATATACAATCTGTTCCTTTTTAAATGATATTTCTAACTTTTTACACGATGTTTTAAAACATCGAAATTATACAACTGTGAAATTAAATGATTTATTTGTGTTGTGCTCTTAGTTTGCTTTATTTTTCAATAAGTTAATTAGTACAAAACAAAACGGGATTTCCCAAATGTATGCTTTTTCTTCTCTGCTTTTTACCTTTGCTCGTCACTGACAAGATTAACTGTGCAGCCACCTCGCCTAGGTAAACGGGACCGTCCAGCTGCAAAGAAATTTATTTGAAATCAGAGTTTAAAAGTTTTTACCCGGTCTTGTTCCTACCTAGAGTCAAGCCAAATTTAAGATGTGAAAATGGGCTACAAGATTATAGTGTATACACTGAGATGGCCTTGTTGACCTTTGTAAATTCCCTTGCTCAAAATTCACTTGAAGGTGGTTGGATGCGCAACCTTTTTTTTATTGATGAAGAAATAAAGGAATGGATTAAAAATGAGTTTTTTATTTGAAAATGCAATATTTTTTGTTACTAAAGACTTTAAAAAATCATTTGACCATTAAGTTAGTAGCTCTAGAAGTGGTCTTAAAATTAGCAATTTTGTTCGTTTCGTAACGCTAACACACGAACACATATGTGTGTATTTGTATATATATATATATATATATATATATATATATTTAGGACTGCGGAAATTATCATTTAATTTTTCGATTACTCGGTAAAAAAATGTATCGATTCAATTTTATTTAATCAATAAAATAGCGATTAAAACTATGGAACATCTTTTCAATGGTATTCCCGATTTATCAATAAATAATGAAATCTGCCTTAAAAAAATTCATCTAGATATGACACGGGGAAGTGGGTTAAAAATCAATATAAAGCTTTTTACGACAAGCAATCGGACAATCAAGCAGCCACCATAAGTTCATACAAAGGATATAAAAAAAGTTTGGAGTCTGAGTGTATAATGTATAATGTCATGATTGGTTTCAAAAACACTAGAAGCTGTATTATTGGACCTTGATTAGTGGGAAGTCAGAGCTGGTTAGTAGTGAGCGGCTGACTCGTTCCATAAATGCAAGCAGCAATCACTTTTTTCTTGGGTGGATAGATATGTGATTTTCGATCATTTCTGATTTCTTACAGCTAAAGTTAACGAGACCAGGAGGTCTGGCAAATTGAGTTGGATGTATTGGCCGTTGTAAAGTGTCCCAGAGAATTATCGTTGGGTTGTAATTTTGTCGGTTTGCGTTAAAAGAAGTGTCATTGTGGACACACACAAAAAAAAGTTTTCTTGTTTAGAGGAATGCTCTTTCTTATTGAGGAATTATCTGCTCGAAAGCAATGATTTGTTAGTTTTGTTTAAACGTAGTAAAAGAACGAAGAAATAGATAGAAAACGTGAACGAGTTGACATAGACAACTTGAAAATAAAGACATGAAGAAAACCACACGCCGCACAAAGAGAAGCAAATAAGTTTCAAGTACAACGACAAAACACAAACTGTTCGGCCAACTACTTCAAAAGTTATGCAAATGCACTTCCATGAAATAATGAACGTTCAACATATTTAAGTAAAATATCGGTTAAAACGTGCAAATACTTAAATAACTATTTCAAGGAGATCTTTAAAAAAATATACTGCAGTCCAGTTTACAGTCATGGGTATAAATTTAAGTTTAGCTTCATTGAAACACGTTAAATGAACATTTTAGAACAATCGCGATAATTAATCTAAAACATCAAATTTAAGCTTAAAGATTGTTTTACTTTTGTTACATTAAGTATTTCAAAGTCCTCGATATTCTTATCAGTTACACCCTATTCTATAATATTAAATACATTTTCTATTAATAAGGCCGTAACTAATTTTTTTTTAAAAATGGAAATTGTTAAATTAAATAAGTATAAGTAAAATATATCTTATGAAAAAAAACTTTCATCAAAAAGTTTTATACTGGTATGTTAACATATACACGCACAAAAAATAAATACCTTTGAGTTAGAGATACCAGTAGATTAAAATAATGATAACTTTGATACATCAAGATGACGGCATGCTGATTTTTATGCAATAATTTTTTGCAACTTGTAAATAATATAATTAGATCATGTTGATTGTATGCCATGTTATTGATTCCAGAGCGGGCCATTGCATTTCGGAAAGTTCCTTGGATACAAAAAATGTCTTTTCAAGCGACAGAAAAATGACTTTGACTAGAAATAATAAAAATTCGAGAGACATCGAACTATTCGAAATATATATTTTTATTCATATTTAAAAATATTTTATAATTTTCTTTATCTTATTTTAAAAAATTAAAATGAATATCTTTAAACATGGCCATTTAAATGTATAAAAGATAATGCGATTAGCTGTGCAAACTTTTAGTTCTGTATTTTTTTTTTAAAACTAAGATTGACGTTAGCTTGGATCACAAATCANATATATGGAGGCCCGATAATAGGTAGCTATTGACAGCAAGCTCAGCAGCCACCGGGGAAATCACGCAAGGTTAAACGTAAGCGAGGAAGCGAAAAACCAAAGGAAAAAAAGTTGTGTAGCAAGGACTGGGGACACAGAGTGCTGTCTAAACTTTTAATCGTCATGTTCATAGCAAAATATCTTTTTGTTAAAAAAAAATTCGCACAGCTAAGCATCCCCTGGACACGGAAATGATTACCGAAGTAAAGAATGGAAACATTGAAGGCAATCTACAGCACACCTCAACTTTATGTTTAATGAGATCATTTCAAACAAAGCGCTGACAAAAAATTTCATCTACAGAAACTGAGCGAGCACTTTTCACCTCTAAACGCAAACAAATTGGGAGATGGCGTCTAAGTCACAATCAATCCAAAGCCTTATTAAAGAGGCCTCAGTATTACGAGAAATGTATCTGACCAACAGCATGAAGTTCACGCAACAGCGTCCTCCTCTTGGGCTGAAAAGAGGGCAGAATCGAAAGTACAACCCCAATGTATCTGCTGAGCGCACAAGAAACAAGTTCTTGAGCGTGTACTTCCACTGAGACGGAATGAAGAAGTGGGGGACGTGGCGTCATTTTCTTGTTATTCCAGCGCCATAGCTTCGGTGCCTAAGGAAGCGGAACAGTCAGTCAGGCAGAAGTCGCTTGACGAGGCCTCCTGCGTCCAATGAAACGGAAGAACAATTTAGCTATGAGATACACTCGCCATTAGAGTTCTTTAAACATGGAAAGTTCTTATCAGATAACAACAAGTCAAATCAATTGCATTTTCTTTTTAAACACGTAATTTGTAATTTTTAAATCCCTTTACATGAGTTCGTACGGTGTATTCATGTTCATTAACTAGGAATTCCGAAATCAGAGATCGTTTAAAGGATGCGAAAGATCTAAAGAGTTACATATTGTCACTAATGGTCTTCACCAATTATTGCTATTTAATTTACAAGAACTCAATAAAAGTATAAACAGTAAATAACTTTTCGGGACATGGCAATTTTTCCAAATAAGATATAAACAAAAATATAATGAAGTGTATAAATACTTTGTATGTGAATATAGTTCTTATAAAATAATATTGACATAAATTCAGGATACCTCTCATAAAAGTGCCTTTGTATCACCAACTGATTTCTAAAGGTGGTGTTGCTAAATGTGTAACTGATTTATGTCTTTTGTTGGTACCACACATGTCAATCCCTTCATTTAGTTATAGGCTCGTTAACATTAAAATATTGTATAACTTTAATTTAAAATGCTATTATAAGGAATGAAGATAATAAAAAAAAAACTAAATTACTATTCTAAACATTGCTCATTTAATATTTTTAATTTTTTAAAAATATCACAATGTGCCGTGTGCAGAGTGCAGTCTGGCTAACATACTCCGTCATTTAAACAATCTCATCATGACTTAACTACTGCGTTCAAAAATTCCATTGATTAAACATGGTCGCGTGAAAAAATGAAATTAACATTGCCGATGGCATCTTCAAACAAATCGAATCAACGCTGTTTTTTAATTAAAAACAACGAGAAATACAAAAAGCTACAAAATAAATGTACTATCATCTATTTCATTTCTTAGAGCACTTAAAACATATTATACAAATAATTTCGAGCACATTCCTACATACAATGCTTAATTGTCAGGCAGTGCTCGCTATGCAAAATTAACTTAAAATTAAAGAATTTTTTTTAATGTGTTTCGAGATTATCAGTACGTGCTTCTGCTGTAATATTTCTTGACGTGACGTCATTCTTTAAACGCCATAGGAATTTGTGAATTGGGATGATATCAGAAGAGCCTTTGCTTGTTTGATACCTTGTTCATTCTCTTGTTTGTGTTTGTTTATTTGGTACGTTGTTCATTTTCTTGTTTCTCTTTGTTGATTTTATATGTTGTTCATTTTCTTGTTTATCTTTGTTGATTTTATATGTTGTTCATTTTCTTGTTTGTGTTTGTTTGTTTGGTACGTTGTTCATTTTCTTGTTTGTGTTTGTTTATTTGGTACGTGGTTTATTTTCTTGTCTGTGTTTGTTTATTTGGTACGTTGTTCATTTTCTTGTTTGTGTTTGTTTATTTGGTACGTTGTTCATTTTCTTGCTTGTGTTTGTTTATTTGGTACGTTGTTCATTTTCTTGTTTGTGTTTGTTTATTTGGTACGTTGTTCATTTTCTTGTTTGTGTTTGTTTATTTGGTACGTTGTTCATTTTCTTGTTTCTCTTTGTTGATTTTATATGTTGTTCATTTTCTTGTTTATCTTTGTTGATTTTATATGTTGTTCATTTTCTTGTTTATCTTTGTTGATTTTATATGTTGTTCATTTTCTTGTTTATCTTTGTTTATTTGGTACGTTGTTCATTTTCTTGTTTGAGTTTGTTTGTTTGGTACGTTGTTCATTTTCTTGTTTGTGTTTGTTTATTTGGTATGTTGTTCATTTTCTTGTTTGTGTTTATTTGATACCTTGTTTCATTTTCTTGTTTGTGTTTGCTTGTTTGGTGCGTTGTTCATTTTCTTGTTTGTGTTTGTTTATTTGGTACGTTGTTCATTTTCTTGTTTGTGTTTATTTGATACGCTGTTCATGTTCTTGTTTGTGTTTGTTTATTTGGTACGTTGTTCATTTTCTTGTTTGTGTTTATTTAAAACGTTGTTTCATTTTTTTATTTGTGTTTGTTTATTTGGTACGTTGTTCATTTTCTTGTTTGTGTTTGTTTATTTGATAAGTTGTTCATTTTCTTGTTTGTGTTTATTTGATACGCTGTTCATGTTCTTGTTTGTGTTTGTTTATTTGGTACGTTGTTCATTTTCTTGTTTGTGTTTATTTAAAACGTTGTTTCATTTTTTTGTTTGTGTTTGTTTATTTGGTACGTTGTTCATTTTCTTGTTTGTGTTTGTTTATTTGATAAGTTGTTCATTTTCTTGTTTGTGTTTGTTTATGCTAATGTCCCTCAATGTGTGCATGTGTGTGTGTGATTTTGTGTGTGTGTGTTTTAAAGAAGCATCTTTTTTCTCCAAACAGTCAATCTGCACGTGTGCCAGTGAAAAGACTACGAGTATTTAATCTTCTTAAGACATATACACATTGTTCTCAATAAAGTCTTGAACCTTTTATTTTTAACATCAGTTATTTAAGAACCTTTTTTAAAATTATAATTATAATAATGCCTTTAATCATTTTTAAAATATTAAAATGGTGTTGCTCACAATCAAATAAATGCATTTGAAATATTTAAAGGTAGTAATATATCATCAATGAATACTGATAATGTATTGCATCCAAAAACTAGCTGCCTCAAAAATGAAGACGTATTAATCTCTCTTGGTGGTTACGTAGATTTTTTTTTTAATCAACAGTTCATACAGACTATTGACACAGAAAATCTAAACAATCTGGCTGGCTTTTTCACTCAATTGCATAAAAAGAAATGTATCAAAAGAAAAAAGGTGCGAGAAATTACATTAGTGAAAAGTAGAAAATGATCATTGCTCTGAGCAATGGCAAATATTAGATAGGTAGGAGATTGTTGTATGTACATAAGCGCAGTTTTGTGTATATGCGGTATGTAAAGAGAAACCAAACTTAAAATGTTCATTTCTATATAGATCTACTAGTAAATAGCAGTAAATTTGCTCGTTTAAGTAAAGACGTAGACTAACAATTATCTTTCAAACCTCTCTTTTTTTAAACACTGTGTAAAACATTGTGAAATAGTGTAACGCAGCTTTGGTGCATCAGTAGTACATGGGATTGTTTTAATTCCATTGCTTCATGGAGTGCTCCGATAAACTAGAAATAAATAGTGGGCGGCACATTTACTTTTATATACGGGTGATCTTTTTTTACCTCTTAATGTTACTTTTCATCGGTAGGGCCAGGAGTCTTTGATACGCTAATTGTTAAAATGCTTTTTTTTTTGGATAACTTAATGCTAAACCTGCAGTTAAATGTTAAGCCCAAACCTTGCGATTCTACTATGCGAGTCATTTTAGTGCTATTTAAGAGCAGACGAATGCTCAAATGAACAGTTTCAAATAAAAATAAGTTTATTTTAGAGGGGGGAAAAATGCAATATAAATCAAAGATTAGTGTATTATAACAATAAAGTTAGGCTTAATTAATGGACTTTATCTCAATCCTATTCTATACGATATATTTCAATAATGTAATGGCAGGGCTAACGTTAGTAATAATAACTTTAAAATCGTAACAGGTGTGAGGATATTCATTACAAAGAAAATAAAGCCATTTTCATCGTATCTAGCTTAAGAAACGCGTGTCTGTTGAAAAAAAACACTAATAACCAACAACACGGTATCAAGCTGTTAATCTTTTATTATAGTGATTTTATACAGCGATATTGAAGTGTCAGTCAAAGTACTGATTGTTTAGTTAGTCCGATAAATTTTAGTTTTCTTTCAAACTTTAACAGACATTTTTACGGGGATCCGGGCTGGATAGCGATTGTCATAATGGGGACTTCACAAGGGCGACGTAAACAGGTTGGTGACTTTTAAAACGTCTGATGTCTGAGTGGTGACCGCATTATAACAGTGATAATGTTTGAAAAACTTACCGTGCCTAGCCGAAAAAAATCAAATAACTAGATACGACCTATTGCGTAGCATACGCCGCAGACTAACTTATAGATAGGGCAAAAAAACGTGAGGGGGGAAGACGGACACAAACAGCAGCACGAAGAAAGGAATAACAACGCGGGTGAACGTCGGGGTGGGTGACCACCGACGCATTGTTGCTCTCATGGCATGCACACAGCAATTGTTGTTACCTGTCCCCCTCACACTGCATGATTTTCGCTTGCCAACTATAAACTGTAATTGGTCGACCCCAGCGAGGATCATTCGTCATGATTATTTGCTCTCGTATTGTGCTTGTCCTAATTTCTGATGAATTCTAAATATAGATGTTAACAATAATGATACAAATGAACAATAAAAGGTGGAGCACCAAGCAAGTAGGGCCTATCGTAAAGAAAATGAAACATTAAGTTTTAATTACTTTTGCTGTGAATTTTTTAATTTAGAAATGAACTTGACTTTGACTTGACCAGCCTTGGTATTTTTCTATCTTATTTAATTTTTTTTTAATCTTGTGAATTTACTGTGGCTAATCCTAATTAATTGTTATTTTTAATTCATTTTGGATAAATGCTTTTTACTGACAAGTTGTTTTTGGATTTGGTAAAAGTTGTGTGTGCGTGCGTGCGTGCCAACGTGCTCGCGTGTGAGTGCGTGTGTGCGTTTGGTTGACAATTTAGCTGAAATGTAACAGTTGGACAAGATTAAATTAAATTTTATTTGTAATTTCTTTTGATTTGATTTTTTATAAGCAGTCCCTACGTATTGTTGTGTGTGTCTGTGTGTTTTCAGCTGTTGCCAGTTGTTTGGTACAGAATATTGGCTGAAATGTTAAGTGAACTGTTGGACAAGGATAGCTACGTGCTGGAAGTCGCTGCTGTGACAATTACTCTTTTAGTTCAGTACCAATCATGTCGTCGCTGCTGTGACAATTACTCTTTTAGTTCAGTACCAATCATGTCGTCGCTGTTGTGACAATTACTCTTTTAGTTCAGTACCAATCATGTCGTCGCTGTTGTGACAGTCACTGTTTTAAAGACAATTGCCATTGTGAAGTCTTATCGTATCTGTTACAGACACTCCTTCTATACAAAAGATTATTGCGTTCTACGTTTACCTATGGTTTGTGTCTGGTCCTGCACTCTTATCAGAGTTTTAAATGATGATAAAGTGTTGGCCTTCCTGGTTTTCTCAGGCAACCCAATCCACGTCCGAACTCCGAACGGGAAGAAAGAAAACGTGTATGTGTTTGTTCTTGCATAAGGAAGAGCTAAAACATAATAATAAGGCATCTAAAAATTAAATAACTTCATTGCTAAATTATTAAGTAATTGTTCTAACTATTAATAAACATTCGATAATTTCTTTATGATAGTCGCTGCCTTGACAGTCCCTATTTGGAACGCGAGCGATTTTTAAGGTATGAATGTGCTTACAAATAAGAAATTCGACCCCACCCACACCCCCAACTGCCTTTAATCTGATGCCTTTATATTTTATTTTCTTTATGCTATGGCCACACAGAAAAAAATCATTTTAGAAATACAGTAAACTTTGGAATAAAATGGATGTGTAATGAGCATTTTTTTTTTTTTTGCGAGAAGAAAAATAAACAAAATTAGTTTAGATGAGATATGTATCTGCTTACAAGTGAGTCGTCACAACTAAACTAAACATATTTCTTGGGCCTCAGAATACTGCTTTGCTACAGAGTAAGCACGGAAGAAGTATAACATTATTTTCGTTGGGGTTTCATCTTCTCCTTAAAAATGACTATAAACGCATCAAGAAAGTGGGATAGTGAAATATGAAATAACGATATGGGTTAGTAGCTAGGGTTCTATGTTGCATTTATAAATATAGATCGTGCATCATCATGCTACAAACATGACATGAGTTAAAATGTGTTCAAAAATAATAATATTTTAAATTTAGAAACAGAGCCAAAACAAATCTTTGTTTTTTTTAAAGTATGCTATCATAAAGCGTAGGGATTATTTGCAGACGCGTAGGAATTTACTTATTTCCAACTCAAATATTGCAACACGTTTTCTAAAGCAGTAAACATAGAAAAAAATTCCTTTTTTATAGCAAAATTAATTAATTTTTTTTCTTATTTTATTATTTTATTGGTTACCGAATACACATACTTTAAGAATTAAAATAAAGCCTTCAGTGCGAGAGTGCTGTGCGGCACAAACTGAATCGCAAG
Organism: Radix auricularia; assembly: GCA_002072015.1. NCBI lineage: Eukaryota > Metazoa > Mollusca > Gastropoda > Lymnaeidae > Radix > Radix auricularia. Next base: position 348,174 of record MUZC01004569.1, on the reverse strand, counting down.
ATGGCCGAACACAAACAGAAAGTGAAAGTATCTTAGGAAACTCCGAAAAGGCGAAGATTTATTGATTTGGGTAAGTACTAGCTTTTATTTTGCTGCAAAGTGCGTTCATTCATTTTTGTTAGATAATATAATATAGAATGCCGATAATTTATATTGGATCAGTAATCACATTTTAAAAAAAACCCAACAAACTGGTAGTGATAATCATAATAATAAATTAAAAATAATACTTAAACTTTCATAGTAGTAGTGTAGTAGTAGTAGTGTAGTAGTAGTAGTAGTAATAGTAGTAGTATTAGTAGTAGTAGTAGTAGTAGTAGTAGTAGTAGTAGTAGTAGTAGTAGTAGTAGTAGTAGTAGTAATAGTAGCTTGTTGATGTACAGGCTGTTAGGCCTTTTAGGTGCTCCATCTTTGTTAACTTTATATAACTTAATATAAGGTCAGATTTACGCATGCATTAAATTTACCTATTTCATTATCATTCGTCATGAGTCATAGCATCTAAACTTTAGTATAAATTTTGGATTGCTGTCTATGAGATTTTTGAAATTGTTTAAACATTTATTTTTCTCTTTCTTTTAGATTGTGCAGCCACTTTTTATTCAGCCATGGATAATCATAATGTAAGCCATGAAAACCAAGATGCTGCTAGTTTTCAACCCACTAACTGTGATATGTGTGCGCTTTTGTCAGAGAAATACCAAAGAAAAATTACAGTGTCCCACTAATGCCAGACAAACAAATCAAGGATCTACATATGTGACTTTGGCTGAAAATCTGACTAAGTTTGGTGAATGTGGTGCACTGTCACCTGGCTTTTTAACTAGACTGGATGATGGAGATGGTGTTGAGGAAACATTGCAGCAGGATTCTGATTC
>MUZC01004569.1:326815-346365 GCA_002072015.1 Radix auricularia | reverse complement strand
ACTGATCAAAATTTTGCCGTGGCTCTGTATCACATTTTATTCAGCATACAAAAATGAACATCTGTGCCAGGTTTGGTGTTTGTAGCACAAAAATGCATGATTTTTCAACATAGAACCCTAGCTATAGTCGAGAAAACGGAAATCAATGGTGAATTTTAATCAGAAACATGCTTTAAAAGCGCATGATTTTCTTTAACTGCTGTTCAAAATAACAAAAGTCCACTACAGTCTCGTAACTCCAATGTGCAAGGGATCATTGTAATTTATCATGAGTTATAAAAGTATAAACTTTGCTCTAAAATAATGCCTGAGAACTTGCGCCTTTCATTAGTTTTTTTTAAAAGTAATACTTAAAATAAATTTCCATTGTATTTCCTTTTATCAGTAACGAAGCACACATTGCCATTAGCCTCACTACATTGAAATTTGATACTTTAAATACAAGAATGACCAATTGAAAGAAATTATGGAATGTTTACTAATAGTACAAATACTTGATAAATTAGCAATGGAGTGATTTAATCTTTAAATGCCTAATGATAATTTTTACCTCTTTTAGTTTGCACACATTTTACAACCTTTAATTACACATTTTTTTCTTCGTAACATTGTCTGTATCTGACAGCGGATAATTTGGAACATAAAAAACTGAAGTTATGAATTACAATATAAGATTCTAAACAAGAACTAACTATTCATTTGATTTTTTTCTCCTGGTGCCAAACTACCTGAATTTAATCAGATTGTTATTCTCAACATAGTCATTAAGCCACACCATTTGGCTTGTTTCCTTATTAATACAAGGATAAAATGTTTGCCTAAATGCGGCCACCAAAGACTTGACCAACGTCCGGTCAGTTAGATGTAAACACGATGTGATTGTGTCAACAAAATGGGGCAGCCGACTACAGGGATCCAGTGGAAAATGCGGGGGATGTACTCCCTTAAGTTAAGGTCAGGCCACAGAAAGAAAGGTCCTCAAGATACGATGGATATTATTTTTTAAAGAACATTTGTCAAATAATCAAATTCGTGTTTAAAGAATAGATCTATATGCAATAATCACTGCACCAAAATTTTACCAAAATATATTTTTGCATTACGTTATCTTGCTTGCTTAATTTTATGTTCACTGGTGTTTATTCCTGTTGATAAACAATGGATTATCGTCTGTAAAATTTTAGGAAATACAACTAAAATTTTGCTATAAAATTCTCTTGAGTTCAATATTAAAATATTATTTGACGCTACAAAAGATGAAGGCATCCTTTTTTAATTGTGATGTGTTTAACTTAGCTTTATTTTCATGATTTATTTGATCATGTTTTTTTTAATAATACCTGTCATAAAGTGTTTTTCCCCCTTAAATAACCCCTGTATATTTTCGGTGCATATTTACAACAGCTTATATATATTATGGTATTTGTCTGCCTGCATATTAGAATGTCTTCTGTTGTCTATCTATGTAACTGTTAATTGTTTCATATTAGTAATAAAACTGAAGAAACCAGAAAAGCCACCACTTTATCATCTTTTAAAACTCTAGTAAGAATACAGGACTAAACACAAACCATAGAAATACGTAGGACGCAATAATCTTCTGTACAGAAGGAGCGTCTGTAACATATAAGCTAAGATAAGATAAGATAAATAAAAACATTAATAAAAAACCCACAAACAAGTAAAAATAAAAGGTTTGCAATTTTGAAGGACATTTGCCAATCTTGTTCTATTTCTGTCTATGGCATTCAATTGTTAAGGTCATTTAACTATAGTTCTAGAGGACAAAAAAAAAAAAAGGTGATGAAGATATATTATATTAGAAATCGATCAAGAGAAAGAGTACATATGCCCGTTAGCAAGTTAATTAACTTTGATCATTACAACCATAAACTGTTCTAAAATATTTAAAAATCGGGGTCTAGCAACAGTTCATTTCAAGACAACATCTTGAGAACCCCGGCTAAGCCACACTAGGCTAAAAATAGATTATACGTTACAATAAATTAATACCTAGCTCCTCTAGTTTCACCCCCACCCCCCGGGTCCCCGCCTCTCTTTTTATTCTGTGACTTAACTTCTGACCTGGACCTCTTGACAAAAGTCGTGTTCCTCAACCGCCGACATATCGCCACCTCCCCTCCCCTGCCACGCTCCACGACTTCTTTTTATCACCATCCTTGACAAACCTATTTTGAGCTATTATTTCCCCGAGCCGCGGCTACCCCCCCCCCTTTCCCACCGAGATTTTCCATTGACTGTCAACGAGTTTCCCTTTCCCCCCTCCCCACGTGCATCTACATACCAAAAATAGCCTCGTTATGAATGGAGACCGTCTTATATCAGCAAAGTAAGGCAGAGACGCCTTTGGTTTTGTTTTACCTCAGACCATAACTTAGATATTTTAGACCAGAATTAAATCCCAGGTGCTGATTTAAAAATAATGTGTATCACCATATTTGGTAGGATGTAGAAAAAATGCTTGTGTGTAACTTTTAGCTTTGACAAAGCATCAAGGTTGATATCTTAAAAGTCCTATACCAGGGCCGCCGCTAGAAATATTTGGACCACTGAAAACTGGGTACGTGTGGGCCCCTCTGGGCTCCACCTCGTGCCTAAAGCCTTTTCCCAGGTCCCCACAGGCCAAAAGCCTTGAAATATGTAAACAAAATGACCGAAATTCGACAGCGACAAAACCATTCCGAGTAACACCTTCAGCGAACCGTTCATTGTGCAGAAACGTTTTTTTTCCGTTCATTTTCGTTGTTAAGTTAAATTTTAAAACTTTTTAAAAACTTTTTTTGTTAAATGTAACTTAAATAATTGTCCGAATAAGTANTATATATTCATATATATAGTCGTGCACAGAATTAACATTTTTAAAAAAAGGCTTGGCTAACGGGGCCTCCCCCTCCATTGGGGCCCCTGAATAAATTCCGGGATTCACCCCCTGGCGGCGGCGCTGCCTATAAAAATAATGTAATGTAACAGCTCTTCTACTGCATGCTTGGTGTCAATGTTTTTATTATAGCATTATTCGTGTTTCTTTCCGCCCAAAACCTAACATTTACTTTCAAAGTTTGAAAAATAATTCCATTGATGTAAAAGCATTACATTTTATTTTGGAGATGCCAAAATCTTAGGTCTATATTAACAGGAAAAGAAAGAATAATAGAATAGAAAAATGGAGGTAGAATCTAGACTACTCTTTATTTAAAAATAGTTTTTCAATATTTACACTTCCGAAATCGAGGAATACACAAATACCCGTTTTCAGGAACAAACAAATAAAAAATACAAACTAATCAACAATGAAAAAATCTAGATTATACAATTTTTTTAATTAAAAATTATTATTATTGTAAAATGAAACATGATGGAATAATTTTTTTTAATATGGTAGTTTAGGTGATATATCTTACCTGTCCTATCATTCCATGTTTAAAATTCCTCTTTCTTGACACGTGACTGTAGGAGAGCCAATCTGGTCGCCTGGTATATTAGGTACAAACACATCTTGGTACGTATGGTCCCTAGACAACTGTGGGTCCTTCCGCCTTCTAAGTGCTCAAGAGGCGCATAAAAATCAAGTGTGAAGGGGCACTTTTCCGTTTGGTTCTTAGACCGGATTAAAATTTACCCCCACCCCCCCGCACCCATGTTCATGACGGGGCACAGTGGGCTCTAGAAGCCAGACTTTCGTGACAATAAGAAACCAGTCCATTCATTGAATTAGTTTACAATAAAATCTGGTCCAAACAATGAATTTCTTAACAACCAAATCTTATGAAACCATTGAATATCGTGACAATAAGAAACTAGACAATTCAATGTCATAGTCGTAATATTTTAATATTCAAATTTAAATGTGTCAAATTCATAGATTAAAATGCATTGTAAACGTAGTGTCTTTCCAGACCATATAATACATGCTCCAATCCCCTAGGATCCTTTAGTTGTGTCAATAAACCGCAACAGTCTGTCATTGCCATACGGCTGCTCATAAGTATGGGAGCCAGATTATTTGTAAGTACTGAATTCAAAACATGTAGCACTTAAGGGATTCAACGCAGTTTCGACTCAAATAACGTGCCAGCCGAATGTTTTTAAAATTCCGGGTGGCTGACATAATTTTTGGCGGATATCTGGATTAGCCGGATTTCTCCGTAATTTGACATTTGCTGCTGATTTTTGTCTGATCAGAGGCGTCAATAGGGTTGGGGTCACCCAGGGCGGTAGCTCATGGTGTCACCCAGGGCGGTAGCTCATGGTGTCACCCCCTCATGATTTAACCCATAGAAATCCTCCGAGTTTTCCAGTGCCAGATAACGGGAATATATAGAATTTTACTGTCTGGTGTCACCCCCCCTGATGGTGTCACCCGAGGCGGCCCGCCCCCTCCGCACCCCCCTAGCGACGCCACTGTGTCTGATTACGAAATATTCTGCTGAAATTCGGCTGAAGCCTGGCCAATAATGAAATAATAAAATTTCAGCAATAAAACTCTTTTATAATACTTCAGAAAAAGTTTTATTATTTTTACAATAGAAAAAAAAAAGTGTTATATTCTGTCCTACAGTGCCTGATTGCATTTCACTCATTCAGTTTCTGTTACTCAATACCTGATTAGGACTTAATATAAGTTAATAATTGTCATGAATAAAACAAACGCGATGTAGTTTATCAGCTGTTGAGCTATTGCGGCGAGCCGGGCGCATATTATCTGGCGGATTTTTGCGAACGAAAATTTTGCGGGATATGCGGCGTCGCTGAGGGGTCTAGTCTGAAAGTTCCTAGGGGACATGGGCATAAAAAGAAAACTCTCGGAGTGCACTTCTAGTTTTAGAATAGTATTCCCCCAGTCATGTAGGGAAAGCAATTACAAATATTTAAGAAAAATCTCTAGATTTCCTTTAGTTTAGATTAAGAAAATATATAATAATCTGGAATTTGGAGCATACTGAACTGGAAAAGGCAAAAAACAAGAAACCACCATCATCATCACATTTTCAGAACCACGATAGCTTATCTTAGATATACAGACGCTCCTTCTATGCAGAAGATAATTGCGTCCACAGACCATGAGAGATGATCTGTTGGCAAGTGATGCAGCGGTCACAGGCCACGGCTATAGGGGTTCCACGCATTACCCCAGCCGCCTAACTATTGTCTAGTTAGGTACCCATTCGGAGCTGGGTGACTCGGGGACTCCTCAGGCCCCGAGAACAAGTCCTCACTTTCGTGTGGATTCGAACTCGTGACCATCGGTATGACAGTCGAGAGCGCTACCTCTCGACCACCACGTCCCACACAAAGCTCATACACAAAGTCGAAGAAACACTTAACGTTCATGACGCGTTATAGTATTTAATAATACACAAACATACACGATGTCCCCTACATGTCTGCAACTAATACATAAATACCGGCATATACTTTGTATATCTCACTTTCATTTTCCATTTTAGCTTACTAAACCATTATCCGATTACCATGAAATTTTATGAAATTGTTGAGTATGCTTCCGGAATGGTTAATGATTTTCAAAAAATGAAAATTGACACTCATGGGGGGCCGGGGGCCCAAAATGCTATAGCCCTATAAGAATTAGTTAAAGCTTAAGCTACTTGAAAAATGTAAGGATCTTGACCAAATTTGGTATATGCACACGTAATAGCCCATATTAAAATATCATAGGGCATTGAACTCCAAATGTCCATTCATTCGGGACCGGGGAACCAAAATCTTTTTTTTTTCTTAACCGTTTAAGACTTAGTTCCCATTATGATTTTACGCGACTTTGAAAAATATTGACAACTATATATATCTATTATGATCCAGACTGCAATAAAAGGGTACTTAAAAGTTCTTTCCTTGCACTGATTTCGCCTGGGGAGGGGCCATAAAGTCTGTTTTTGCTTATGAGTGCTATATGAAAATTAATTAAAGCGTTAGATTCTGCTAAAATTAAATTTTCTTGATCAAACTTGATATATAAGAACATGAGAGCCTATATTAAAATAATTTAGGTCACTGAACTCTAAATGTGCATTCCTTTGGACCTGGGGGCACAAAATACCATTTTTCGTATACGTTGATGTTTCTTCCCCCATTCAATTTTTTAAAGATTTTGACAAATATTGCTTAAAATATCATTTCGATCCATATACAAATAAACAGGCGTCTCAAACTTAACATCTTGCACCTATTGGGCCCGGGGGCCCTAGATTTTTTTTCTCACAAATACTATATAAGTTTTAAATTATTTATTAGACCGCAACATAAAATTTGGAAAGTTGCTGAATGCACTCCAGAAATTGTTGCAACGCGCGAATGGGTATGCTAGTATTGGATAATGCTAATGTCATGTTTATAAAAAGTTTTCTGGCTTTGAAGCGGCCGCCTGCGCATCCAGGAAAAAACGTCGAAAATGCCTCCAACGAAAGTCACTTTACAAGGAAGGTTGAAATTTGCCCAACTTTGACTTGCTACCACTTCGGCGTTGCTAGTAAAATGAGGGGGACAAAATGGTCGTTTCGTAATAACCCGACCCTCAACGGGTTCTGTGGTTTTCATCTTCGGCATTGCATTTAATGCTCTGCCTAAGATCAAGATCAGTACAGCTACTGTACCGTACAGCTACTGTAATCATATGTGACTAGGACCTAACACCTTTTCGACAGATGTGAAGCCAATAAATAACAAGATTGGTAGCACTTACCGTTTATCTTTTTTATAAACTTACAATTTGTCATGGACACATTTTCATCAAAAGGCTGGTTTAATGAATTTAATTCAGGTAAAACGTAATATAATAGGCTTGTGGGAAGATGCACATATACATATAGTATAGACTTGATTGATGCCTCCAGACCTGAAAACAGGGTTGGCAAAGGTGCGGGTCAACGTGAGTGCCGGGTTGGTGTAAGAGTTCCGGTTCAACTTGAGTGCCAGGTTGGTGTAAGAGCAGTGTAGGTGTAAGTGCCTGGTTTTTGTAAGAGCAGTGTAGGTGTAAGTGCCTGGTTTTTGTAAGAGCAGTGTAGGTGTAAGTGCCGAGTTGACGTGATTGCCGGGTCAGCTTGACTGTCGTGTAGGTGTAAGTGTCGGGTTAATTTAAATGCTGTCTTCATCAATACAAAACCAATACTAACTGTTCAACTCAGTATTAAAAATTAAACAATATTTTTTGCTTTGATTTTTTAAAAAATTTAGTCATATGGCTTAATGCATATCATAAGTACGTGCAATATTGTCTTATTTGGTCATTATTCTCATCAAGCCGGGATATGCTGGATATCGACAGCAATGTTTTAAATCCTACGATAAACCATTGTCACGGATATTAAATGGATGTTTTAATTTTAAGCTTTACCAAATTGTGTGATGTGTAATTTTTTTTTTACAAAACATTACTAAAATAAGTGTCTAATTTTTAAATTGGCAAGCTTAGTAAACACAAATACAGATAAAATGAGCGACAGTTACATATGTAGTTAGTGGCAACATTAAGGTAGAATGGCATCGTCAACAAAGAAAAACACAAGAATAACTGAATAAAAAGGGAGAGGAAAAAATAAATAAGTATGGTTCTTGAATTAAAGAAAACATCATCTTAAAACCAAATTGTGTTTGTTACATATGACCTTCTTTAATAATAACTAGATTGTGCCAGGCGCCGTGGCGCCTGCGGCGCCCCCGTTTTTTGGGCGCCTACGGCGCCAACCTTTTTTTAAAAGACCAACTAACTTGTCCTTTTTTGATAAATACGAATTATTAAACTTTATGAAATATACGCAAAGTATTTATTTAATAATAATAATAGGGGTTGTATTTTGCGCACCGTATTTTGCGCACCGATGCACACCAAACAATGACGTCATCCTATTAAATATTTTTACAGTGCTCATCAAAACACGATTTTTCAACTAAACTAACTGCTGTAGACTGTGGTACATCTCTTGAGCGTTACGTTACAAACATACCCACACCACTGGGCTATTATATATATAATAATAAACAAACTTTGAAGTAAGCTGACTTGAGAAAATAAAAAGTTTTGTTTGGATTTTAAGGCCAAGCGGGGAAATTGGCAGGTGAGTGTGGGACAGGTAGGTGTGTGTAAAAGTAGGTGAGGTTAAGCAGATAGGGGACATTAAGATTGGGAAAGTAAATGGGGGGGGGGAGGCAGTTGGTAAGGTAAGGGCAGGATAAGGTCATGTAGAAGTGGTTAAACTTGGGGAGTGGGGGGGGGGAGGAATAGCGCCATTGCCTGTAGCTGTCGTTCGGTGACAAGAACATCATAAACGTTAGTGCTCGCGCATGTTTTCAAGAGTTGAGTTTAACGCGTTAACATTCTTAGTACTATACAGTACCACTAACAGCGTGCCATGTCATTGAGTCATGATCACAGCTTTCAAGCGTTCCAATAGTCATTGTTATCTTGTATTATTATTTATTATTATTATCTTTACTTGTAATTCATGTAAGAAACATGGCGCTAGAAGGAAACAAGAATGTGGCGTTATTAAAATTATGTTTAGGGTGGATATTTCAATGAGAGCTATATCTAGGGCCCTCTTAATGTCCCATTAGTCACCTTAAATCTTCTAAGCAATTTTAACGCACCGGAAGGAAAATTTTATTCACGTTGCTATTTTCTTTTTAAAGCAAGTCTGCATTTGTTCGAAACTAAATATCCAACCTGCTTATTAGAGCCAGGTTATTTTTTATCCATACGCCATTACGTTCTTATCAACACCTTCTATGTTTTTATTACCCTCAGTCCTTTATACAGAAACAAGCCATTGACTCTACCAGTATTGAAATCGTCAGGTAAGTAATTCCACCCCCCCCCTCAAAACCACCCCCCTCCAAAACACTTTTGAAAATAACGGTAGTAATAATACGTGTAAAAAAATCTGGGTAAAGAGGCGGGGCAGCGATGTTCAACAGGTCGGTTCACGACATACAGGACGTTTTTATTTATTTGTTTCCCTGATAAGACATCCCCGGCCTGAAGGTGCCGGGCGATAAGACGTGATGGCTTAGATACATAAAACAAGATAACAGAAGTCTCTCTGTGAGTGTTGGCAGCAGGCAGTCTATACGCCTGATACACCCTGAGCGAGGAATAGCTAGATCTAACGGGAGTCAGGCCAGGGGAATTATATTTCCGCCCAGGGCGGTAGACCTTTTCTTTTTAATAAGTGAAGATGGGGGGGGGATTTTTTTAAGGAGGCAAAGATCTTCTCCAGCTTCGGGGCGGGGTGGAGGGGGGCACGAAGACTATCTACGTCACTGTTCTTAGCACTTAAACTTAAGTGGAAAATATAATAAATGAGTAAAAACTATTATCACTATTTCATACGTCCTGAAAGTGCCAAATTTTTGTGTTGAATGTTTGGTTTGGTAACAGTTAGCTTTTAAAAAGATGTGTTTGTTAAATTGAAATTTGTTTGGAGATTATTTGATTTTTAAAGAGAGGTTGTTGTAATTTTCCAGTGAGTAAAAAGTATAACGAACATGACTTCTCTGTAATAAAATGTATAACGGACATTTCTTCTCTGTAATATAAAGTATAACGGACATTTCTTCTCTGTAATAAAAAGTATAAGGGACATGATCTCTCTGTAATAAAAAGTGATACGGACATGACTTCTCTGTAATGAAAGGTGATACAATTCAGAAATTCGTCAGGGATAAAACATTTATAAACCTTTTGAATTCCAAATAAAATTTAAATGAAAGCAAAGAATCTTTTGTATATTCTACACATTTGTTACATTTTAGTTTCATAACATATTATTTCTTAGGGAATATTATAGAGATTTACTATAATTGTTGCAGTTTATTTTCAAATTGGCTTGAATTCTTCTTTCCGGTCCGGTGTATTTTTAAACGATTGGATTTTTTTTTTTTAAAAGAGAGGCACACATTCTGTTGTGCAGATATGTTTTAGCTTAAATGTTGCACTTTAGACAAACAGGCAGTAAATATACTCTCCTAGAAAAAAAAAAACAAATTACACAGACTATTTGTGTAAGGAAACAATAAATTAAAGCTTTATTATCAACTAATACAAATAATGGTAGACGTTTCGGCTCATGCCTTCATCAGTACAAAAACAATTACATGTACTTACATATATATTAAAATTAAAACATATTAAAGTCTATGTGATAAAATGAAAAGAAATGAAAGACAAAAATAAACACGGACATAGAATATAAGAAAAAGGAGGAAGTTGAAGTATCTAAAGTAACAGTGAAAACCACAACGGGAAAACGATTTTGCAGTCATGTAAAATTGTGGATTTGGTTAATTCCATATGGAGCCAACGTACCAAATCGTTTTATGAGTCTATTTTCCATGTGGACTCTATCATGGGTATTGGTTGCATATAAAATACCAGTAACTACAATATCCAAAATGCCATCGTGGTCAACACTGTTAAAATGTTTAGACACAGGACACTGAGCCTGTTTATTTATATTGTACAGGTGTTCTCTAAACCGATCTCCAAGACGACGACCTGTCTCACCCACATAAATTTTTTTACATCTCTTGCAAATAATTGCATAAATCACGTTGCGACTGGTGCAAGTGAATCCATCTTTTATTAAGAATTGTTCAAGAGGGAAAGAAATTTTGTTAATTTCAACCACATATGGACAAGTATTGCAACGGTTACGGTTGCAACCTTTTGTTCCAATATGTGCTTTCATTGTGGGAAGGTGACTTCTTACAAGTATGTCTCTGAGGCTTTTATCTCTCCGGAAAGCAAAAAGAGGAGGTTTTTTGAAGACCTGCTGAGTTAGAGGGTCAGCCATAAGGATTGATCGGTTTTTGAGAATCACCTGGCGGGCCTTAAAATTATGGGGATGGAAAGTTAAAACAAATTTGCATCTATCACATTGATCGTGAACAGATGATGTAAATGTGTCCTGTCTGGTCATGCCTTTAATTCTATTGACAGCTGATGTTAAGATTGTTTCCGGGTATGACCTCCTTCTAAAAAAGTCCAGCATCTCATCACTTCTTTCCAAGAAGTCTGCCTCATCACTGCAGAGTCTTTTAAGTCTTAGTAGTTGTGAAAATGGGATAGAGTTCCTACACGATTGAGGATGGGACGATGTATATAGAAGGAAACTATGGCTGTCGGTAGGCTTGTAAAAGATGGATGTTGATATTTTGTTTTCTTTTAATTTTATTTGTATGTCCAAAAAGTTAACAGTACTCCTATGAATAGTTGATGTGAATTTTATTGAAGGATGGAAGCCACCAATGAAGTCAATAAAATTTTGCAATTGCTGCATGTCCATTTTGGTTATTCCAATACAATCGTCGATGTATCTCTTGTAGTACTCTGGACAAATACCTTTGTAATTTTTATTCCATAGGTGTTCCAAATGGCCCATAAATATGCATGCATAACTTGGTCCCATTTTTGTTCCCATGGCAACTCCACTAATTTGATCAAAAAACTGTCCGTTGAACTCAAACGAGTTTAAATTTAGGACCAGCTCGGTCAATCGTAGTATGGCACTTGCTGGGAACTTAAGATTTGCCTTCTTGTTTAGAAAAAAGGAAATTGCAGAGAGGCCATCAGCATGTGGAATTGACGTGTACAATGAAGAAACGTCCATTGTAAATAGGAGGTGATCTTCATCCGGTAAAACCAAGGAATCCAGTGATTTTAGCATATGGCTAGTGTCCTTAATATANTGATGAGATGCTGGACTTTTTTAGAAGGAGGTCATACCCGGAAACAATCTTAACATCAGCTGTCAATAGAATTAAAGGCATGACCAGACAGGACACATTTACATCATCTGTTCACGATCAATGTGATAGATGCAAATTTGTTTTAACTTTCCATCCCCATAATTTTAAGGCCCGCCAGGTGATTCTCAAAAACCGATCAATCCTTATGGCTGACCCTCTAACTCAGCAGGTCTTCAAAAAACCTCCTCTTTTTGCTTTCCGGAGAGATAAAAGCCTCAGAGACATACTTGTAAGAAGTCACCTTCCCACAATGAAAGCACATATTGGAACAAAAGGTTGCAACCGTAACCGTTGCAATACTTGTCCATATGTGGTTGAAATTAACAAAATTTCTTTCCCTCTTGAACAATTCTTAATAAAAGATGGATTCACTTGCACCAGTCGCAACGTGATTTATGCAATTATTTGCAAGAGATGTAAAAAAATTTATGTGGGTGAGACAGGTCGTCGTCTTGGAGATCGGTTTAGAGAACACCTGTACAATATAAATAAACAGGCTCAGTGTCCTGTGTCTAAACATTTTAACAGTCTTGACCACGATGGCATTTTGGATATTGTAGTTACTGGTATTTTATATGCAACCAATACCCATGATAGAGTCCACATGGAAAATAGACTCATAAAACGATTTGGTACGTTGGCTCCATATGGAATTAACCAAATCCACAATTTTACATGACTGCAAAATCGTTTTCCCGTTGTGGTTTTCACTGTTACTTTAGATACTTCAACTTCCTCCTTTTTCTTATATTCTATGTCCGTGTTTATTTTTGTCTTTCATTTCTTTTCATTTTATCACATAGACTTTAATATGTTTTAATTTTAATATATATGTAAGTACATGTAATTGTTTTTGTACTGATGAAGGCATGAGCCGAAACGTCTACCATTATTTGTATTAGTTGATAATAAAGCTTTAATTTATTGTTTCCTTACACAAATAGTCTGTGTAATTTGTTTTTTTAATAAAAAAGCTTTATGCAGTCCTATTCTGTATGATATATTACTCTCCTAGACCTCTACTTCTGATTACAACAATTATTCCTGTTCAGGCGAGAGATGATAATTGCAGTCATTATCTGGAACATTGACGTCATATTCCCTTACATGGTATTCTATAGCGATTTTTTTTCCCGACGTCTTTGTCTCACAGAGGAAACTCCACTTACCCCGCATCCTCATTAAATTCCGAGCGATTTAAAACAGTCGTGGTACTAATGGCAAGGGATTGTCCGATTCTTTGTTACTTCCCGTAACGTTGGCACCAAGCAGGGCATCATTATCAAGATGATACAACTCAACGTTACGACTGCTGTAAATGACAATGCTAGAAGGTCACGATGTTCAGAGGTTGATTTTTCAGCTTCAATGCCATGCGTTTAAGTAAAATAGTGAAATATTACGCATTGTTACGTCAATGCTTGCAATTAATGGCGTTTTTTAAAATGGTTTAATCATGCAGTTGAAATAAAGAGAATAAAATTGACAATGATAATTTATTATAGTCGCTAACAAAACGAATCTGAATAAAAATGGATTATTTGGCAGTAAATTTATCAGCTATTCTCCAGCACCGCAACTTTGTGAGGGGTGGGGTGGGGGAGAGGAGGAAAGGGAAATAATTGATGATGGTGTTAGAGAGAGTTACTCGGCTTAAGAGATTGCAAGCACTCGATCATCTCACAAGTAACTTTTTTTTTGTTTGTCCAAGTCGTCTATAATTTATGCGCATCGCCCTGCAGAGTGAGGTGTTCAAAGATTAATGGAGCGTAACATTCACTTCCTTGGCCCCGAGGCGGCAGCGACAGTTTCATAGATCGTTTTAGGTCGCCGGAAGGATCTCCATGCATGGTCTACGCATGTCGATCCTGCTGCATTATGTAAATTTGACGTGATGAGTCGACCGATGATGACGAGTACGAAGGTCAGCGACAGTCTGACGGCTGGTTTGGCTCGATGCATTTTAAAAATAGTTTTAATTGTGTCTTAATGTAGACATTTTTTTAAAATTAAAATATAAAAATTGATTTCACAAGAATACCATCATGCTCGTATTTAATTTTTTCTCGCGCCTTGTTAATGAAAGGGTCACCGCGTGCGTATTGTATGATTTCAGTAGCGAATCCTCCATTAAGTAATTTCCTTTTAAATCATGGTCAAGTGTTATAGATGTAAATCAGAAGCAAATACATGAACTACAAATTTGCAGTATTACTTTTAAAAGCAAATAAAGCAAACCAAAAAAAAATTATATATATATATANTATATATAACCTATACTTTATAAATGTCTCCAGCATACTTCAAAGACGAGATTAGAGTATATAATGTTTTAATTAGACAATCTACGACTGAAAACTCGTGACACTTGAGAGCTTTCATTTCTGTACATCTATGTTTGACATGAACATGTAGCGTAAAATAGATTTTTCAAAGCAAATTTAGGGATCATCTTTAACGGAGATTTCTCTTTTTTAGTGCGGGTTCTGTCTAGACTAAGATTTGTGAAAACACATGTACATTAGCTTTAAGCAAAACCAAGTCAGGCCAAAATTTCTAGTCACAGATATAGATTTTTATATAAAAATATACAACACTGCATCGTTTTCCTGGATTTCAGTATGTGTGAAATAAAACTAATCTGACTCATCTCTAAAAGCCGGACATGCCCTTCTCATCTACTGTACGGGTGTCAGTTATGTGTGCCGTGACGATTGTCCACTTCCTACAGACAGACAGACCATCAGGACACGTTATCAGTCAACTGACATGTCGTCTTACAGCGTGACCAATAAATAGAGATGACGAATGCGTGGCGTTTTACAGCCGCCTGGATCACGTGACTATAACAATAGAAGTGATGCCTGGTATTTTAAAAGTGCGGTGAATCATATACAAATATGTCAATTAAGAGTTGTTGTGCTGGCATGTTGTTTTTTTTTAATCTTAACTGTAAATTGATTGCTCGCTGCTAATGTATGTGTGCAGTACACTACAATGAATTCAACATTGGAAGAGTCCATATTGTACAGCTAAGATCCTTCTCAGAAGTTAATATATAATTTTATGACAATTTTAGCAGAACTGCCACTGTTGATGATCCCAACAGTTATGTGAGGTTAATTATTAACTAGAATTTCTGAGACAGAAACGGTAGTTCACAAGCTTTTATTTTGAATAGACATTAAGTGCAATCAAAACATCTTCATGCGCACAACAAATAACATTAAAATAATTATAGAATAATGTGTAAAGTATCACATCTACACTTTTTAAAAATAATTTGTTCGAAATAAAGTTATGCCAATAACTTTCAAAACTTAATCCATCGCATTCTCTTTCCCGAGTATAGTATTTAAATTGATTTCCCAAAATTGCAGTCCTAGAAATAAAAGGCATTAAATCATAATCGGAGTCTTGATAATTTTTACCTCGGTCGAAAATTCCCAATAGTGTAAACTCTAGAACCAAGGGTCTGTGTAACGTGTTGGTTGGTAAGACAAAGTTACACTACAAGAAGAAAGAAGTCGGAAGAAAATTCGCGTCTTGGAAGCAAAATGACATTAGTAAAATAAAAATAAAAAACACGTACCATCCAAGTTTTTGACTATAAATCCTTTATATACGAGACATAACTATTAGGATGTTCCTATTAATACGCAGCGCAACACAATCCTAAAATACAAAAATTTTAGTTATATTTCGTAAAACATATGGTCTAACGCGCACCGAACGTGATTATATTTTCAGAAAGTATTTTTAATATAATACGCAGCTTATTGCGCGACATGAAAGTTTTTAAACAAATATAATATGCAGCTTATTGCGCGTCAGGAAAGTTTTTAAAAAAAACATAATACGCACCACTCTAGCACAAAAGTTAACATGTCACATAGAGATAAATAGAGATAATCTAAAAATTAATTAATTTAATTACAGTATTTTCGATCGATCTGAAATTTTGATACATTATTTTTATCATGGGCACGAGTTTGCCTGCAAATTTTCAGCTTGCCAGCTTACGCGGAAGAGGGTTAAAATCGATCCAATATTTGTTCGGCACTCAAGCAAGCAGAGTTAATAAAAAGAATTTAAAAACAACCCAATGGCACTTGATGGATGGTGTGTCTTTGGTGTATTGGAGATGTAAGATATTTATAAATGGTGTGTGTTGTAAAGTTAGTTGCTATATGGTAATGTTCTTAATGGTTGCGGAAAATGTAAGATGACACGAAGAAAGAAGATTATGTATTCTCATAAAGTTTTGCATCAACGAATATTTCTTCAAATAACTTTATTTTTAATTAGCGCCATGTTGTAAATTCATATGTTGTTAACATCTATAGTAAAATATAACCTAAGTTACATACAAACTTTTGAATAAAAGACACATCTATTGTATTACAGAAGCCAAATCCACACTGGGCTTTTGAGGTCTCGATAATGTCCACTCCCACCCCTACCCCACAAACTAACCAGGACTAAGTAAACAACTGACCAAAACAGATTTTAAAAATTAGGAAACTTATAACTTGTTATTCTTTTAAACAAAAAAAACAACAAAAAAAAAAACAAAACAAAAAACAAACAAACAAACAAAAAAACAACAACAACAACAACAAAAACGCGGCATACGTACTTTTACAAACCTGCATTCGATTATAAAAATATTTCTTAAAGACATTTTAGCTTCAAGCCATTTTCGTACTTTTAAAACAGAGAATGCTTTTATCTAAGGCTGATCTACATAAGAGTGCGAATTGTCTCCTCTTGTAAATACGATGCTCAACCCTTGATGATATGTCTGATACAGTGAAGACATTCAAATTCTGAGGCTCTTTACTCTATTGTCTATTAAAAGAAAGGGTTTTGATAACATCTATTCTTCGAATAAGCTGCAATAAGGACAGACAGGATCGTGCTTCAACCAAATCTACTTACATAACTTTTTTTTGGCTGCCAATTTACTAACGAAATTTTCGGCAGCAATTTAACTAAGATGACTAGTCCAGCAGCCTATTCACAAGCATAACTTTTCAGCAGCAATTTTACTAACAAAACTTTTTCCGCAAACATCTCAATAATAGAAACTTTTGGCAGACATTTCACTAACAGAACTGTTTCTGCAGTAATTTCACTAACAGAACTGTTTCTGCAGTAATTTCACTAACAGAACTGTTTTGGCGGCCATGTTTCACTATCAGGAAGGAGCGTCGACATCGATGACATCAATACGTGATCACGGTTAGGATTTCGATTGATGTAAATGTTGAAGCGTACGTGATGTTTGTTTGTTTGTTCATTTTTGGTTTCAACGGGTAAATATAGACTAACAAATTTAACACTATTTTTATATCGATATATTTTGAAGTGAATCTTGATACATGCACTGGGGGTTGTAAGGCGCCTAAGCGCCCTAAGGCGCCCACTTTTTTCAAAAGCAAAATTAACTTATCCTTGTTTGATAAAAACAAAAATTAACATTCATGAAATGTACACAAAATATTTTATAATTATAAATCCTCAAATCCTCTTTTTACATCGTTACCTTATCGAAAATTGAAAATATAAGCTAAACAATGACAACACACACACACACACACACACACATATATATATATATATTACGGCGAGAAATACCAACCGCTTTTTAACTGCTATGGACTGTTGTACTATTTCAAAAATAAAATTTAATTTATAATTATTACGTACATGTCCTGATGCACACCTTGTATTCAAATAATAAACCCTAAACAAGGATGTCATAACGTAACGGATACAGGGAGAGAGTGAGTGAATTGGGATTTTATATTATTAATTATATTATGTGAGTTCAACCAACAGGTATAGACCCCCAATACGCGAGCCGTTAGGCTAGGGAAAATGCATAAGGTCGATCATTTAAAGATTATATGTTATCATTGAAAAATAACATGATTGATTTTGGATATTTTCTAAATTATTGACAGATTCTTGTATTAATGAGATAAACACTTTAGTGAATAGCATGAATCGTTCAATAATATCCTAATGTGTGTTATCTTTTTCGCCTCTGAATAATTTCTATGTCTGTCGGTGAAAAGCCATTCGTAAGCCAGCAACAAAAATGGTTAAACAGCGTTGAACGTCAACTCGACCCAATGGGCAGTAGGTGAATTTGCTCATTTTTTAATAGATAGGCCACAAAAACTCGTCAGTATTTTTTGTATAAAAAAATAATAAAAGCAACTTTAGGTTGAAAACTTATTTTTCCTCGCGTAAAAAACCCGAACAAGCGAAATCTTTTAAATGGAACACTGTACAACAAAAACAATCATTTTATTTAATGAACTCTTTTGTAATAAATAAATGGTTGTTTGATCTGGTCTCCTATAGCTATTAAAAAAAGAAAGAAAAGATCATGTCTTTACCGTAGCACTGTCTGTTTTGTTACATACCACTTTAAAGTGTCCTAGTTATTACAATGATTACTTTTTTTTTAAACTACCAATCATTTGTGTGAATTGAAACATAACTATGAAATATTTTATGTAATCTTGTCATCTAACATGACAACTCGAGTAGAACTTCCGGCCATGTTGCAGTTCTTTGAAGATAACTGACGGGTTGACGAACTGGCCGCCCCAGTTAGAGTACTCCGTTCAATATTGCTGTGAGTGTGTTGGAAATATCAGGAAATTTGAATTTTTAAAGAGAACCCGGACATGAAAGAACAAGTATTTTATCCAATTGTAACAAAATGTAAGCAGACGTACTGACGCCGATCTGTATCAATATCGTTTTGGGGCTATTGGAGAGAAAGTGGGGTTGTGAGGGAGGGATACGGGACATGTGCGTGTCGCTGAGATAATAGATCTCATTTTATACCACGAACAATTGGAGGATAAATGTAATAGTTTTAAATAATTCGAAGCTAGATATTGTTTAAAAAAGATATTTTTTTAGCAGGGACATTAAAATTTGTCCATGGTCGTTAGCGATAGCTAAATGAAACTTGTGAAAGCTACTTCACTTGCCCCATTGGCAAGCCTTGGGTGGTTATTTTTTATTAGACCTAAAATTACCTTTATGTTTTTTTATAAATATTTAGACATGAAAAATAGGATTTTAATCAAAGTACATTAATGTCAACAAGCTTGGTCAGTCTTACAATGCGTTAATTACACAACAAACAAGGGACTGTATGAACATAACGCTTGCCTTAGAATTTAGTTAAGTAAAAAAACTTTTTCCATACCTCGAGTCTCCCTCTCTCCCTCAGTTTATATGTCAAGATTCAGTTGGTGACATAATGCATAATGCTTCAGCCTAAGCTTTCTCGGTCTATCTGCATTAATTTATTATTTTAATTTTTAACTATGTTTTTATAGTGATCAGCTATCTCAATACGCCTAAATAATTTCAGACACTGAAGTTATACTAGCTCCCTGCACAAACAAAATTAATATAGCTTCGTTTGTTTCCCAATGTTTCGTTTCATTAAAATATTATTACGGTAATGTTTAGTGACATAAAAGAAACGTTACTTTTAATACTTTTATATGATTTGCTCTCAAAAGAAAGATACACAGGATGTTTACAAATATAATATATTATTTTTTTAAAAATGTCCTTAGGGATTATGGATAAGGTTAGATCGTCTGAGTGATTTGTGGAGGGCAGTCCAGTCAATGGCTGACGAGAGATCGTTTGTTAAGGGTTCTGGTTTAAGGTCTATAGAGTGTATCATATTAGTGAGTTGTGTGTGTGGGGGGGGGGGGGGGGGG
>MUZC01004569.1:243035-312767 GCA_002072015.1 Radix auricularia | reverse complement strand
CCCCCCTCAAAAAAAAAAACAAAAAAAAAACACATCTGTTTTTTTTCAGTGCATGAAGAATTATATATTATACAATAAACGTTTTAAGTTGAGACTATGATTTTTTTTTAAAATCTTTTTCTTTAGATTCGATATATCACTTTAAAATTAAGCAAAGGAACGCAAACGAGTTAACACAATGATTGTTCCTGAACTCTCTGTGTTACTAAAAGTATCAGTTGCACTTTCCTACTTTAAAAGCTGAATTAAAAACATAAAGCAACATAGAGGGAAATTTATTTGTTTTTGTTTTCTTTGCAATGGCAAAAGGAACATTCATTAATAAGTTTCTTTGGGTATACGCCTTTAAATCACAAGCAGCCAACTTTCAAAATCTTTTTTTTTAAAATTGCAGACATTTAACTAAAGCGTTTTGCTTTGTTAATTATTAATATTAGTTAGTCTAATCTTTTAAAAAAAAGATACAAATTTAAAAGTAGAACACATCTTGCACTTTATTAAAAAAAAAAAAAACTACAGTACATTGGGTGGTAGAGAATTCTCGCAGATATAAGTGGAGGGAGGGTCTTATTCGGACTTCCCTGGACATCTATCGTTTATCAAACATTTTGTATCATTAGTTTGAATACCAATCTGTATAGATAATCTGTTGTGAGGATGGAGAGCAACTAAGTTGGTATATATCCCAACTCCCACCCCAAAAGAGTTTGAGTTTTTAAAAGCCCCAAAACACTCCGCTAATGAATGTGTGTTTTTATTTTCCGAACACCTATGCCCCAACAACACAATTTGCTACACACGAAACAATGTCTGTGCATAACAAATGATAAATTTTGGTCCATTTTTCTCCCCTTAACATCAAATCAGCTAATGACGCTGTTGGCATACAGCTAAAAACAGAGCAAAATCACTGATCAATGAAAAGCTGTATATATTCATGTGGGTATCAATAAATATGTGAATCATGACTTATATATAGCTCTCCACAGTGGTGTGTATTTTAATCCTCCAGTTCAATTTTATTTTCATCCATTTCGTTCTCTGAAATAACATAATTGAAATGACGATTTCCACATACTTTTCTACAAAGATTAAAATGACCGAACTGTGGGATGTGGTGGCCGAGAGGTAGCGCTCTCGACTGTCATACTGATGGTCACGGGTTCGAATCCACACGAAGGTGAGGATTTGCTCTCGCGGCTTGAGGAGTCCCCGAGTCACCCAGCTCCGAATGGGTACCTAACTAGACAATAGTTAGGCGGCTGGGGTAATGCGTGGAACCCCTATAGCCGTGGCCTGTGACCGCTGCATCACTTGCCAACAGATCATCTCTCATGGTCTGTGGACGCAATTATCTTCTGCATAGAAGGAGCGTCTGTATATCTAAGATAAGATAAGAACTCGAAATAAATAATTATACCAATTTATCATCTAAAATATTCACAATATGCTTTTTGATCGTTAGACTTTTCAAATCATATTATAGGATTACACTTTGCTATATCTGTTCTTCATCAAGCAATTTATTATTTAACTAGATGCGGCCCGCTGCGTAGCATTCGCCGCAGACTTGCTCATAAATAGTGTAAAGATATTAAAGGGGGAGGAGAAAATAAAAAAAAAACTACTTCCCGAAGAAATCAGAACAACGCGAATGAACAGCCGTTTTGCGAAGTCATGTTCGAAAAGAAAGCGGGAAATGAACGGGCACAAACACAAACATTTTTAAAAATTAAAAAAGTAATGTCTTAGCTCGGGCTTAAACCTACGACCTTCCGCGTGTTAAGCGAATGTAATAACCACTACACTGCGAAATACATGCTATTCTGTTGTTCTGACAGAACAATGCAATTGACCTCAATTGAATGCATTGTTGGTCTATATAACCCCCCCCCCCCCACCTTGTGCACTACCTTTTCAGCTGATTGGTCGGTGGGGCTAGAATGCTTGCTTGGTGTCCGGCATGGTTGGACCATGAGGATAATTATATAGATTCTATTGTTGTTACATCGCTATACTTATTTTTCAGTTAACTGTTACCTCCCCCTTGTAGTCTGGCTTAAGAGGATATATGAAATACAGTGTAGTGTGTTTCCCGTCCTTGGTATATTTACTTTAGTTAATAAATCACTTGACTTTAATCATAAATGGACGTATGTTTTTTCTTACAATTACTTTATAAGTACATCAATATAACGACATTAAAAAAGCAAAATGCTGGTTAAACGTTTCACCCAGCAGATGGTGAGTGATGCAATGTCTTGAAAGGATTATTTAGTGTTGTTCACAACATCAACTCAGCCTTACAGGGGTTCTCAAAACATCAACATTGTACCCACGTGTGTGCGAGAAATCGTATCTTGTCATCACGTTCACACCTAAGGTGGTGTCGAATTTCTAATGCCAAGGACACGGATCTAATGACTTCAGTACAACATGTATACAACTCCTTCCCACACCCTTCTCCCAACTATCCGATTTAAAAATATATTAAAACAAATTACTCGGATATCCTCAAATTCACATTATAATGATCATATATCTAACTTAAAAGTTCATCTTTCTTATGCTAGCTTTAAAGTTCATGATTGCGTGGGAGGTCAAATTGTAAAAAAAAAAGAAGAAAATATCGAAAAATGTCCAAGCTACAACCAAACGATTTTTGTAAGTGACAAGCTGTGACCAGGTAGAATGAACAAATCTGTAAATGTTCAATGAGCTTTAAATAACTCGGAATGTCGAGTGGAAACATTAAAGATTTTTGTAAGTAACTCGTTTGATGAGGATATATAGATCTCTATATATGTACAAATTAAATAGACACAGTAGTTTCTACCCCCTGTGTCAGATGACAAAGTATTTTTGGTGGTGCGATCATATCATTATCTGACTCTTTACATTGGCCAATTTAACTCAAACCTGCGTAATTGTGATGTGTTTGCTTGTAGATTTGTTTTGTACTTGCCAAATGTCGTTAACAGTTAAATGTGTGTGTGTGTGGGGGGGGGGGAATCTATCATATCCTTTTATAGATTTCCTTGCATTAGATGACTGTCGTCTTTGTTAGCCTTAAAGACACCCGTACCATCAAACTGCCTACCAAAACCAAACTGCCAACTATCACCAACCCGCAACATCAACCCTACTCACCAACCGATCTCAGCAACCCATCTCCCAATCCATCCCAGCAACCCACACCCCAGACCCTAACCCAAGCAAAGTTAATTAATTAGAAGTCGTGATAAGTCATACATTGACTCGAGACAACTGGACCGTTTTAAACGTATGAGAATGACTCACTCTTCTCCAGATAAACAGCGGGTCCTAAACAAAACCTGTTGATCTTTTCAACCCCGAGAGTCGGACCAACAATAATAATATAGCGTCATAGACTGTGGTTCTCAACATCTGACCTCGTTTTAATGACCATGATGCTGATCCCAATATGACTTACTCCAACTCACTCAGTCATCTGATATATTTACGGCCTGAGTATTGTGTGGTCATTATCCTCAGTGGCACTAGAGCCCGGGAAGCGTCTTGTTCTATATAAGAAACCATAACGAAAAACTTGTTTAATAAAGTAATAATAATTTGAGAAACCAGAGGCGTTGGTAGAACAGGGATGATCCACAAAAGGGCGGTTTTTTTTTCTCTATAGTATCATCAGCCAAATGCATTTTTGTTTCTTTTCTTTCCTTAATGTAACGGTGGAGGGAGATTTTTTTCTTGGTTGCCCCATGGGGTACCAACCCAAGCCGAGAAACTGAAAACATCCTCTCTGTGGCTGTGAAACGATTGAGATACTGTTGCTAATGCTATACACCGAGTCATGAATTACACCTACACCTTATGTCATTTTGTGTACACTTGGCACATTAGTCAATGATAATTACACAGCCAAGTAATAGTCGTCTGTGTAGTCGGCTAATCAGCAACATGACCTACAATCACATGTGTGTAGAGTGGTCACTTTGTTTGACCTACTAATGCCAATATATGTATATATTGAAAGCAACCTGTAGCCACTTTTATCAAGTGACTGGCCGTAGATTGGTGAGCTAATTAGTACTTGAATCTCCTGTTATACACTTTGACGTGGCTAGCATTTTCCCACGATTGAGACGGTCAGTTAGAGCAAATCTGACATCTGCAACATTAACACACTAAAAGCGCTGTGCATTAAAAAAATTAAAATAAATTTAAAAAATTGCAGTGTAACGTAAAGGACTGTGTAAGACAAGATGGGATTTGATGTCGCTAAAAGTACATGTGACTGTTATATCACGAAATTCTGCAGTTGTAAGACAATGACTTATCGTAATTTTTTTAACCATGCTTGACAAAAGTTGGGTTGGAATTTTTGAGGTTCTGTGAGGTGTGGGAATGAAATTAATGGTTGCTATTTCGTCCTCACAATAATGTTGTGAAGAAAAGTCACCCACACTTGGCGACCATTGTCCTTCTCCAGCGTTGGTCGTTCTGAAAATTGCCTAAAGGACGATATTAACGTTTTACTTGCTTTCCCAAAAGCATCATTGAAATGAAAAGAGATTATAAAAAATATAAATCTGTATTTTCCTGCACGTATCTCCATCCCTAACATAAAAAACACTATGAATGTTCCTTGGCGTAGGTAGACTATTTGTCTTTGGACATTTTCTCTATCTTGTTTCAATAACAGTATAAAATTTTTTAAAAAATTGCCCTTCGCATGTAATGACCAGCCCGTAGCTAGCACTAAACCCTACCGCATCCAAGGAGATAGCATTACCATAGCGTTTGATGTTTAAAGAACTTTTCAAACTATAAATAAACCCTTTGAGTGGGATTGTTGAAATAGACGAGAGGGCAACAAAACACAACCTTATCTATAAGTGTGTCTTCTTGACGTAAAAATTAGCATCACCCATCAGGGGTTCCCACTTAATTGACGACCCAAGAAATCGTTATAAGCTAAGAAAAAAAATTCTTCTTCTTCTTCTGTTCATTTAATATCCACTATTTATATACTGAACCCTTTTGGCTTCTTCATACTGTTTCCCAGAAAAATGTTAGGTACTTATCACAAATGAGTGCACAAAAGAACAGGCACCGTTAACACGGGAACGGGTCGTAGCTTTATAGAACCTTCCAGCCAAGCGCTTAAGCCGCTCGAGTAACGTGCCCCCAATTCGTATACCTATTCCAATCAGTTTTAATCAAAATATTATTTATGTTGTTCGCAGATTTATTGTTTTTAGGGAAATCAGCGGAAGTTGTATAAATTGTAAAGTGAAAAATCTTTACCTTTTCTTCAATGTTTCCATTTGCAGCTATGATCATCCTTTTAAAATAGTTGAGAACCATTGACGAACCCTCCCCTCCCCCAAATAAATAAAGCGCATCGAATGCAATAAAACATTAAACCAAAAAAAAAAACCTATCCAGGTGACGCAACTGAGGTGGCACATCTCCCTGATGGTGTTCACAACAGTGCCAGCCGTCCAACGACTCGGCAATTAGTCATTGCAATTTGATTTATTCAAACTCACTCAGTCGGCCCCGTGGCCAGCCTTGCTGTCACCATTCCATCCGTGTGTGGCCCCATTATTATGTAATGCTCCCATTCTTTGTTTTAATGGCTCAATGTTTTGGAAACCAGTGGACGCTGTGGGAATACGATGAGTAACATGCAGTAGGTCAATGATACTTTACTAATCTCTTATACATTTTTGAAGCCGATTAACACTTGAATGTAAGGTTGTCTGGTAGACCTTCATACCTGTGAGTGTGACGGACATATCGGGAATCTGGGAAAGGGACTAAAACACACAACATAATTAAATAAAGAGTAGGAAGTGTGGCTTGTCGCGATCTATATTCAAACTTCTGCTGTACAGTTGAGCCTTTCAATGTATTGCTCCGCCCACTATTTAACAAAACCCAATAATTGGTTTATTTTTTTCGTAAAATCACCATGAGATGGAACAGCTTGATTTTACCGCTCCAGTCATATTGTATGAGATTCATGGTCAAAGTCAATGTCCTTCACCCACCCCCACACCAAGAAATCAACTTTAATTAATAGTTCTCTATGACCAATTAAAATAGACCAGAGCGATAACCTGACCTTCTCCACCCCCCCCCCCCACACACACACACACAATTTCTCCCTTGCGATGAAACACCGAGTAATGCTGGTGTGTCGTGTAGTCTTGACTCGAGTGTTACCACTGAGGACTCCTGCATTGCGTCACGTAAGACAGGGATCCCTCACTTAGAATATCGTTACTGTTACACTATAGTTCTTAACAAACTATTCTCATTTCTTTGTTCAGGCTAGACAATAAGACAATACAAACAACACGCTCTAATAACTAAGTAAGAAAAGTGGCAATAATAATGTGACAGCGTAGTGGATGTGTGTTACGTAAAATTCGAAAATATATCTGATCATTATAGTGTTATTTGGTTACACTGGTGGGTGCACATGAATGGGGGCGCCCATAAATTTCAGCTGTGACTGTCATCTCATCAAAGATGAATCGGACCTGCTGTGGTCAGATCTAAATTTACTAACTAAAAAGACTCCGAAGGTCATTTAAAAAAGGCCCAGGTCACTGTTACCTTCCTTGTGGTTACAGGGGTTCTCGTGATTGAAATATTTATTTTTTCTTCTTTGCTAGCAATTAAATAACCAATGGACTTGAAAAGGTTTAATTGAACACTTAATCTAATGTTGAAATGACAGATTTAATGGAAGTTAAGTCAAGACTTCATTGTACTTGTTTTGATATTCCATAAGCATAATAATTAGAATTAACATTGTTGTAAATACTTGACTTTTAATTTATGCTGAACTTCATGGACTGCATTAAGTTGTTTCCTCATTTTAAAAAATAAATTCTTGTCAAATAAATATCACTGTCCAGCAGCCATCTTCTTATTTTTTTAAAAGATTCTTTCAATGCAACAGTTTTTGTTGACATTGTGACCTAATTAGGAACCCCTGACTAAGACACATTTCGATGACATCAAGAAAGGTCGTGTTTGATCACACGTTCAACTGGGCCACTGGCCTGTTTGACCCCTAATGCGCCAAGCCCCTCCCCTCCTGTCACTCACATGTTTTTTGTATTTTTTTTCCTGCACTTAAATTTTGTCATGTATTGAAACTCACAGTGAGGATATACGTCGATATGTATACCCTCATGCTTTAATCACACCATCCTGACCTTGTAGCCTTGTTATGATGCAATGGCTTATTTCATGGATTGCACAGGTGGCCGAGAATGAATTAATTTATATTCTTAAAGAAATGTTTTAAGTTATAGATGTGTTTTTTTCTTCTTTCTTTCTCTTTTATTTCCAAAATCATTTTACTATATAGGAACGAAACTTCTGGATACACAATTTAATTAACGCGTGTATGGGTAAGAAGGGTCCTATGGTGTATTTGAAATGAAGCAAATATACGTTTATATTTATATTGGCAAACTTCTTAGCATTGTGGAAACAATTGTTCACACATTGTTACATCACATAGTAACATATTAAAAGCGTCACTTGCTATTAAAGTCAAATAGTGAAGTGTTAAGACATTAATTTTATTCGGTAGTAATTAGTACATTTTGGATGTTATTCACCAAGGCGCTATTTGTAGTATAGATCGAACAATCTGAAAATGCGTTCAATTCATGTAAATCTTGAATCTATGTTATTAAAAACAATAAATCAAATGCATTACCTCCACGTGGCTAATCATTGTATTTGTTTGCTCGCTGCCAGTTTCCATTACCCAAGTTACCGGTACCGGATCTCCAGGGAACCATGGAGAAGTATCTGAGCCTAATCAAGACAGTGGTGTCTCCGCAAGAATATGCCAGAACAAAGTACATTGTGGATGAGTTCTGCAAACCCAATGGCGTTGGGCACGAACTACAGGAGTACCTCTTAAAACGACAACAGTGTATGGACAACTGGGTAGGTGGAGTATGGGCAACTGGGTAGGTGGAGTATGGGCAACTGGGTAGGAGGAGTATGGGCAACTGGGTAGGTGGAGTATGGGCAATAGGGTAGGTGGAGTATGGGCAACTGTGTATTTGGGGTATGGGCAATTTACAGTTCGTTGAAGGAAATAGCCGTAACTCTTGTATTTTTTTAATCGTTTGTTTCAATTCCACAAATCAAATTGTGCATTTCTTGTGCCTCGTCTATTTCCGATTCTTCCTTGTCCATTTCGTCAGGCCAACGAGTGGTGGTTGAACGACATGTACCTCAACGTCCGTATCCCTGTACTCATCAACTCCAACCCAGCTGCGGTGTTTCCATACCAGGGATTTCCGTCCCACAGAGAACAAATCAGGTGGGTGTCTCTGCGGATCTGTCGGCTGCCTACGTAGATCGAAGATCACGTGACTTGCCTCCTTTTAAAAGATGTAATAATCGCAAGCTATGATCAGACCTCAGAGTTCTGTATCACAAAATGTTATCTTTGAAAGCTTTGCAGCCTTTTTACAGGATTTTATTTATTACACGTCATTATAAAAGCAGAATGAGTCAAATGAATTTAAGACAATAGAAACCGAAGATACAGAAAATTTGCTTTAAATACACATTGTATATATATTAAATATATTTTACTGTTAAAGAAGTTTTTTTAATGACAACTAAAATACCGTATGCTCTTTTTTTTCAAGTTGTATTTATTGTATACCCATGTACGTTTATTTATTTTAAAAATAATAAGATTTGTTGTTTTATGGCTCTTTCAGATTTGCATCGAAATTCATCCGTGGCATGCTGGACTTTAAACGCTTAACGGACACGTAAGTTCCCACACGCAATTTGAACACATCCCTAAAGTTATTAAAACAAAACGGCCATGGACTGTTCACACGCGAGCAGCAAAACTCCAGTTGGAAAGAGCATGAAATTATTTCAAAGGGTTTTTTACTTAATCGCTGTTCAGCTGTTCTCATGTTATCACTGTTATCGTATCACATTAAGATAACAGCACTTTCTCCCGGGATAAGCTGATAATCTTACAAGTTTTAGATAGAGAAAGAATTAATCTTTTTAACCAGCTTTCTTTGTGAAACTCTCAAATGGCTAATAACACGGACTTAAACTAATTGTGTTTCTGGTATCGGTTACACGCTGTTAGACTCAAGCAGGAACTATCCATTCATTCCCCCCACCCACCCTTGTTTCTTATTAGCGTTAAAAAATCCGTTAGTTCAACATCACTCTTCTCTCCCCCTTTCTTTTCGCGATCACCGCTCGTGATGAAAGATAGGGCAACAGCCACACATAAAAACATGCCACAATAAAATATTGCGGGCATAATTAGATCGTAAAAGACTCGAGTAAACACCGCGTTCCAAGCCGGTGTTGACCAAGGCGTCTCGGAGTCTTGATAATTGAACCCTCAGCGCAATATTTGCCTAGAAACACAATTCTTAATCTATAACGGGTTGAGCAAAGGGCCGTAAACAAATAAGGGGACACAAACATTA
This sequence comes from Radix auricularia, assembly GCA_002072015.1. Taxonomy (NCBI): domain Eukaryota; kingdom Metazoa; phylum Mollusca; class Gastropoda; family Lymnaeidae; genus Radix; species Radix auricularia. The sequence continues at coordinate 303,267 of MUZC01004569.1, read as the reverse complement.
CAATTGTTTGCTTTTTACGAAATTATTATTTTTTTAACTCAAATTTTTATTCTTTCATATTTTCCCCCCTTAAACTTTGAAAGTTGAAATTTTATTCTGAGCACGATTTAGATTTTTGTTTGACCATAAAACGTTGCCTGGAATCAATTTCCCCATAAACGCAAAGAGCAGTTAAGGGGCGAACAGAAATTATTGCCAAGCACAAACCGGAAGAAGAATCGAGGAAACGACCTTTGCCTTCTTTAAGTGTCACCTGATCTCATTCGCCAGCCAAAGTCAATTTCGAAAATCGTTTATTGTCGCCATTTTTCCCTCCGAAGTGTTTCTTCTTCTTTTTTTCTTATTTTTTTTACTCCATTCTTTTTTTAAAAAACCCTCCAAGTAAATCGTCTACTTTCTTTTTGAGCCAGTGGCCGTGATGGCTATTAGCACGCAAAACTGGCCGAGGAATTGTTGGGACGTCAGGAGGAAGAAACGAATAAAGGAATAAGGGGGAGCAGAGCTATTTTCCTGTCATCGTGACTACGTCCATTGCATGGGAACAGCGCCTTCTGGTGTTGGCGTGACACATTTTCAGACTAATGTGCCACGAAATGTTCAAGACAATTTTCTTCTCGTGTGATAGGATTTAAAAAAAAAAAAAAAAACTTCACGCTAATGGGTTCTATTTGGGAATAACAGTTTTGATTTTCAAAGGAAACAATTAAATGTGAAAAGAATTTTTGTGTTCACATCTTTAAGTAATATTCTTTTTTCCCTCAATAACTTTATCGCGATTTCAATAAAACTTTGTTAAATTTTATGTAAAAAATAATTAACATTTAGATACAGTTTTATAGTGCTAAATATGTTTTTGGTATCCTTGCAACGAACAATGATTTTTCGATTGAAGGTGGTTAACATTGGAATATATTATAAAGAACCATTTAAAGAAATTATTCTCTTAATGGTTCAAAATGCATTCCATTCCCCAACATTCCTTTGACATTCAGTTCGAATCGGATAACAACATTTTCAAAAAATTTGACTACATTTTACAATCAAATAGCTCAGCTGTGACCTACTACGCTTACCTACTGACCGAATTTCGATATGATTTCTTACCCTAATCCAGTATGCACCATTTAGAAATAAGGACACGATGATTAGTCTTTGAGATAAAGTTTATACCTTCTTGCGCTTGTATTTGGACACATGTGAACCTAGTTAAATCTTTCTAATATGGAATCTTTGGAATGGATTGCCTGAGGAAACCAGGAAAGCCAACACTTAATCATCATTTAATTTAATTTTTAAACTAATAAGAGTGCAAGACTAGACACAAACCATAGATAAATGTAGGACGCAATAATCTCATGTATGGAAGGAGCGCCTGTTACAGATAAGATAAGATAAGGTAAAATACTTTACAGACGAACTCTGCCCATAGAAAGATGCAAGTACAAAGAGAAAGGACAACCGCTGTGCATGGATCAACACTACAGGCTGTTCACGTCTTACAGAGAACCTGGCAGGGAGAGAGACGTACAAAGGACAGACTTGGGGTTGATGGGACGAGAATTTTTCGTCGTGGCTTGCAACAATCAGGTAAGAACTAAATTATGTCTTAGGACCAGTACCATGTCTTGGGACCTTTACCATGTCTACGTATCTGTACCAATGTTAGGACCTATAACATTTCTTAGGATCTGTACCATGTCTGAGGACCTGTACCGCGTCTTAGGCCCAGTACCATATCTTAGGACCTGTATCATGTCTAAAGACCTGTACCATGTCTTTGGATCGTTACTATGTCTTAGTGCCAGATACATCTCAAAAGATACCATGTGATCAAAATAATATTTTTGATGTTATTCCATCTCATTGCAGTTGTACAAAGTGGATGTTCAACGAGAAGGGGATGAACTGACAGAGGCGGACATATCCCTGCAGCTGTCACGGATCTTAAACATGGCAGAGCAGGAAAGTAACCAATCAGCACCAGTTGGTCTTCTGACGTCACAGAAACGCAGTTTGTGGGCTGAGCAGAGAGAAAGACTTCAGCTAGGTTTGTATTCTTGATCATCTTTTTTAACGCTGCATAATATACATAAATATATTAACATATATTCGATGTATACATTGCTATAATATGTTAGACTCACTCACGAATTGATTGCAAACCATAAGGTAATATTCTTTCATCATAAAATAATTATAATACTCCAAGTTGGTTAAATGATTTTTAAATGTTGAGACACATTGCAACACTTCATTTTGAATTAATTATATTACCTTGTTCATTTTATCATGTCTTTTTCCCCGATGTTTCATTCAGATGCCACAAACAGAGCGAATCTCCACATCCTAGAGAACTGCTTGTTCCTGTTGTGTTTGGACAAACCTACGGTACCGTCGCGGTGTGGTGTCCAAGGTGGAATGCTCAATGACATGACTGCCAGAACTCACCACATCATCCACGGACAGGGCGTCCACAACAACTCGGCCAACAGATGGATGGACAAAACGATACAGGTACGACAAGATCATTGAATGACGTCTCCTTCTTGCCTTCTCGGCACCTCACAAATTAGCAGCCTTTTGGGCTTCGGGAAACACCGGACACCCCTTAACGATGTCATCAGTGTTGCCATCATGGACAAAACTTTTACACTCTTTTTAAAAACAAGAAACACTTAACTGTCAACTATTATTTCTTTGAGAGTAAAGATTTATGTGGCAATTTAATTTATGTCTCAGTATAGTTTTGACTTTTGAAAAAAACGGGTTTTTCAGAATAAACTAAATATCCTCATTGGTGGTCAGATCGACAATACAACTTTATCTTGAAACTCTACTTCTTTTCTTCACTAGGTCATCGTGTCTGAAGACGGAACGTGTGGTATCAACATGGAGCACTCAGTCGCGGAAGGGATTGCCCTGGGTCACATGATCGAACACGCCTTCAGTGTCATGTGAGTTAACTGTGTCACTAGAGACAGACTGTCTTTCAGGGTTAAAATGGAGGCGGGAAATATCTGCAGACACTGTTATCAATATTTAATTGATCTTGGTTGTTTGGAAGGAGCCAAAGTATAAGATGGGGAGAAGTTAAAGCACGATGAATGAGGCCTTTAAAAAAAAGGAGGTGGAAGCATTATGCTAATCTAGAAACAGATGTCTTCTAAGAGATCCCATGTAAATTTTATTATAATCCATCTAAGATGGCGGCTATTGCATCACTGCCCATCTGTAATAGTATTTTGACTAAATATCCATAAAGTGTCTAAATATAGTATAAGAAATAAAAATATATCTTATAATATTTTAATGACATTTTACCTTTTACACCTTTAAAACTACTAATAAATCTTGCTGGAACAATCACGATTTTCTTACGTTAATATCTATTCTGTTTATTTTAATTAGTGCAGACGTATAAGAGATTTAAATCTTGGTTATTTAAAAAGCTTTACAGAGTAAGTCAGCGTGGTATACTTGCTATATAAATTATTACAAGGGAGATTACAAGTACATGTATATCAAAGTAGATATAATATGGCGTGTAATCATGTCTTCAACAGGGGTAAGGAAAAGATACAAGACGGTCCTCGTGACCCCAACAGCCTACCCCACCCTAAATGTTTGCAGTGGAATCTTTCAGTCCAATCTCTGTCGGACATTGAACAGGCCAAGGAATCTGTTGACAAGTAAGTTCTCTAGAACTGCAGATAAGTGTTTCCCAAACACTGTGCCCTTTCGGATCAACTGAAGTATTTTCGATCTGTACCAAAGCATAGCAATATTTTACAAGTTTGTAGATTCATTTTGTTGTTATGCCATTTGAGCTATTTTTATCAAATCTAAAGAGCGTCTTAATCAGTGGAATTTGATTTTTATGTTATACTCCCTTCTTAAAAATAAAAAAAATAAAAACATTTTGTGAAAAGAATTTTAGTTTCCACATCGACACGTTAAATGAAATTGTATCTTTTTCTGGCCTTTTTGTTCAACCAGAGCTATTCGAACAACTCATAACAAATCATCTCGCAGGCCAACATAACAAATCATCTCGCACGCCAACATAACAAATCAGCATTCATGTGGGTAGGGAGACGTGAAGGCGAGGTGATGCCCCTTGGGCGTCAATTTCTGTTATTCGTTGGACGGCATTTTCGGCCCAGCGTTTGTTGTTGTTGTTTTAAAGTGGGAGGTTGAGTGGCCGTGGGGGGGGGGGGGGTAGGACAAAGAAATAACAAGCCCCGGGTGGCACTAACCCTAGCTACTCCACAAAATATCAAGAACCTTCCTTGAACTTCTTCATTTTCTTAAATCTTCTAATTGTGTGTGTTATCAAGTTTTTTCGCCTTCCTTGGAGCTTTTAATGTTTTTTTTTCTTCCTCCCCCCCCTCTTCCATGAGCAGCCTGACGCTAAATGCAATACATGCTTGTTGCGAGGTTCTCATTTGTTCCCAAGAGATTTCAGAATTAAATCCAAAAAGCCCTTTGAGAACAAGCTAAATTTCCCTCGGGCTGTTTTTACCCGATAAATCTTATCCGTTTTTAAAATGGTTTAATAATATTTGTATTCTGCTTGGTTGTTTCGCAAACAGATTCATGTCAGACTTTATTAACTCATGTTCTGCTTCTGAATATCTTTTGATCTACAAACTGTTTTGAAGTAGTCCTATTTAATATTCAATTGACCTGAAGCTCAAATAACTCTTAATTCGCAATAAAGAGTAACATTTGTTCCATAAAATCAATACAATAATCCAGAAAATATGCTGTTTATGAAAATATTTGATGTTATTCACATTAGGATACATGGAAAGTTTCATTTGCCGTGGTTTCAATTCATATCATCAATGTAATTATCATAAACAGTTAATTTCTAATTCAAATGTAAAGAGTGTTGGAAACTCTTCAACGAAGTGGCCATAAAGACTACAACAAAATTTCATCTTTTAAACACCATGTGACACTTAGAATTTAACAGTTTTCACCCTGTCCATTCCTGTTATTATAATTATAGATGGATTCTTGATACCCTTGATGATCAAACGCAATATTATTATAAAATATTTTTAAAAATCAAATTAAAAAAAAAAACACCCACTTAGACCTAGTTACGTTACAATAGCCTCCTGTGGGGCGCCAAAAGTAATGTTGGGAGAAATTATCCATTCCTTGTTGATTGGTTTGCGGAAATGAGTAGCAAACATTTGTAGGCGCTCTAATCCCGTCGGATCTTTATGTTTTGACGGTGCGCGTTTGATGTTTTCATTGTTAGTGGCGTCATTAACAACTTAACAAGAATTTCCATATCTGAAGGGAGCGTGTTTCGAAAGGCGGTCGTCTTTTGTTAGGAAGATATTTGATTTTCTCTCCGTCATTCTTCCACTCTCTTTCTCGCTCACTCAACTCCTTCCTTGAACACAATTTCATCATTCTTGTATTTGTATCTTTCTCTCTCTTCTCGGTTATTTCTGATAACTTTTCATCTTTTCGAATCGTACGTTTCTCTAGCCACTTCTACCCCTATTCTCTCCGTAACAAATCGCCCAATCCCACCAGAAATATTTTACGACCCGGTCATTAAACCTGGTCTTTGGGTCGACCTGTTGAGTGCCAGCGTCATGTTGTTCGTGATACTATATTGACAGCTTCCTGTGTAAACATTGTAGAGTTCAACGCCAACTCTTTTTTTTCCGGCCACCCCCACGCCTCACCCACTCCCTCAAGACAAATCAATCAATATAAGTCAAGTAAACTCCAAATTAGTGTAATATCAAAAAGTTGCACCCCTCACCTTCACGCACACTCACAACGCAATACTTTGATGATAACATTAGTCGTTGCTAAGGTGAACACAATAATAGGTGCATATTGGTTGAATGTCATTTCCAATACAATGTAGGATCGTGTGTGACAACAATCGATTTCAGAGGCATGTTCAAATAATTTTTTTTTAATCTGTGAAACATGTTATCACACAATTGACGAGTTTTACATTTCTACATACAAATACTCAATCATTAAACATCATTAAAAATATTAAAACATTCGGTCACTTAATTCAGAAACAAAAATCGCCGTAATTTTTTAAAGCTTATGGCTATAAATCAACATTTTTAAAAATCCTTTTACATGACATTGAATTAAATCACTTAAATCCATAAACTTCTTTTTTAAAAACCAATTTCCAATGCATGAATACGAAATTCTATTCCTTTCATACAAATCACTCGTGGAAACATACCTACAATCCCCACCCCTTCCATCTGAAAATTTCTTAACACTATTTTTTTAAAGCCATAAAGATTCCTTTTTTTTTTCGTGGCGTCCGTTGAGGGAGCGCAACTCGTGTGCCCAAATTAAATCAATTCCCCGAGGCAGCGTTCAATGGACAATTACTTTGCACAATTTGTATCCCTCCCTTGGGTGCGGGCGGCGGGAAATTGAGTCTATTTTTCCGGCTCCCCTGCGACAAGTATGAGTCTTAGACGTCAATCCTTGCTGTGGATTAAGCTGGGCGTCACGTCCAAGACGCACCGCTTTCGGAAGGGGGTAGAAGATTTTCGCTGCGGGCGCCGATTAAAATGTGGTGTCAAACGTTGTCAGTGGGATTTCAGTCCCGGCGATCGATTAATTAGGCGTCAGTCCTTAGTGACTAAAGACAAATTTGGTCAAATAGGGATTTTGTAAAGGCTGAAGAGATCTAGTAGTTTTTACCTAGATGAAGTTTAGAGAAAGTTATACGAAAGTCGAAACGTTTGAAAGCAGTTTCCAAACTTTTCCTAAGTATATTTGTTATGATTTGTATATGATGAATATTGTAATTCTGTTTTTCTTTCTTTTTTTAAAGTAGCAAAATACACGTGTTTTGTGAATTTTTGTAGTAAAAAATTGTGCGATATGGCTGCCGGATGCCAAGAGCCGATTACGTCACTGAATAAATATATTAATGATATTAACCGAAAATCAGAGAGTCGTTAAAAAAAAACACACTCTAAGTTATCTTTTGGGGTTTCTATGTTTTTTAAAACAATTTCAACAAATAACTTGTGACGATCAGAATTAATATAGAATTTAATCACAACGCAGACGCTGTAAATTTCGCCTTGTGGCTCCTAACATATCTTTAAAAATGATTTTGTAAATGAACATCTTCAGTCCAACCTCTTTACTACCACCAATCAGAACTTGCGTTAAAACATTGCTTTCTTATAGCAACACTCAGATAACGATAAAAAAATTCACACTCACCCGCAGACACACACACACACCCACGTATACACAGGCGTTTCGCTACGTCTGACATTTTCTTCAATTTCATTCTTTATTTTACTGCCTGGTCGATTTGTGTTCTCGTCTTGACCTATCCCTTAACCCGCCGTGACGTAATGCAACAGGAAATAACTGGATTATTCTTGCGTTCACCGCCTCTGGGCTTCATTGAAAACAAAATAAACTTTCCTCGTAAAATTACTCCTTAAATACGCTGCTTTATTCTAATTCAACATGCAACACTACAATGTTTTCAAGAGAAAATATTTTAAAGGAATCTTGAGACGAGTTCTAATTAGGTAATCTAAAATGGTGAATCAATTCGAATGAAGGGGTGATGCTACTGCATTTATACCCCTATGTTTCCGACTTACACGCTTGAATAAGCACACCATAAAACTGTTGTTTTATAATCGTTCACCCCAAATCGTCCTACTAACTAATGTATCTTGGAATTCGTGTCGTTAATTTTATTCATCATTATGGAGATCATCGAAATTGAGATATTTTTGCATACGCTCAAATATTGGATTTCCTCATAAGCTCAAATAGAAGATAGATATCCTTTCTATATTCAAAAGTAGACAATATGCATATGCTCATTCATAGTTGATATACTATATTAGCTAACATGGTAGATATCCTTCATATACTCTAAAGCAGACATCCTTCATATACTCTAAAGCAGACATCCTTCATATACTCTAAAGCAGACATCCTTCATATACTCTAAAGCAGACATCCTTCATATGCTCTAAAGCAGACATCCTTCATATACTCTAAAGCAGACATCCTTCATATACTCTAAAGCAGACATCCTTCATATACTCTAAAGCAGACATCCTTCCTGAGCTAAAACTGTACATATCTGACAACTACACCTCCCCTCACCCTTTAGTTTTCTTTATGATCTCTAAAAATCTGACCGCCGAATCTGTGGCGACTTTTACTCCCCCTTCCTCGTCCCGGGACATTGGGAATCAATAGTTGTAATCTTGAGCCGCACCCGAGCAACCTAATTGGATTTGACTTGAATGGCCCCCATAAGACAGAGAGTTATCGGTCTTTATCGAGCTCTCGTCGAGTGGAGAACAAGAACGACAGAGAGGAAAGCTGCTCGGACGGAGAAAAGAGCCGTTTCTCGGAATGGGGCGAAGAGACCCTGTCGGGTAGGGCTGGGGTGCCGACACAGAGAGGACGCTATTTTGTTTCTAAATATTGACGTTGCGAGCCCACGGGCCAAATTGGCCCTGGTAAAGAGGAGACAAGCGCAGGCCGAGCAAACACGGGCGCCCTCGAGTACACACGGGCCGATAAACCCGGGGCGGACAGACACTAAAGAGGAGACGCGCCTGTCGCTTGTTGCCATTGAGGAGATCTTCGCCAGAGAAAATAGCCGTGCACGAAGTCAGCAGGAGGCAGTCCGGCCTCCTAGAGGTGCACGGCTGTCGCTTGGGAACGAGGAGGTGGGGGTGTCGGGAGGTTAGGAGGAGGTTAGGGGTTATGAGCCGTTAGTGATGAGAAAAGCAGCACATGAATCTGGGACTGGCGAGATTTCGATCGTTAAATGTGAATTAGACGCTATGAGATACTGATCCTCAAGAAGAAACATTACGGGTGCTACATTTGGGGAAAGTACCAGGTGGATAGAACTTGGCATTACAGGAAGTGGATACAGTAGGGCTTGGAGTGAAATCAGGCGGATGTGAATAGTTACTTGAAGTTTTGATTCTCCGCAAGGTAGTGGAAACTCGTGATAAAACACTCTCACTTGTATTACACTATAAAACTATGTACAGCGCTCAGCGGTATGTGACTTGTATTACACTATAAAATTATCTTTATCGCTCATCGGTCTCTGACTTGTATTACACTATAAAACTATCTACATCGCTCAACGGTATGTGACTTGTATTACACTATAAAAATAAAACTATCTACATCGCTCAACGGTATGTGACTTGTATTACACTATAAAACTATCTACATCGCTCAACGGTATGTGACTTGTATTTTCACTATGAAACTATCTACAGCTCACCAGTATTGATCACTGTCCTTCCTAACACACATAAATCTCACTATCCAGTAGATGGTAGAAAGTTTAGCGTAAATCTCCAGGCGAAGAAACAGTGGCGTCGCTAGGGTTAGGGCCACCCGGAAAATTTGAAGAATTATGACGCCTGCCCAAAGAACACATCCCACGATTTGCAAACGAAAAAATCCCCCTAAATCTTTTTGTGCGTCGGTGCGTCTGAGTCTTTCAAGACAGCGCTTCCCTTCTTAACAATTTTTATCGGAACTTTTTTTTTTATTGTAACTTGTGTTCTTTATTCGTTCTTTGTTGTAATAAGTGACCATAACTTAAAAAAAAATAATTCAATGTTTGACATTAAATCTCTTTATTCGTTTACTATCGTATATAAGTAATGTGGCATTGTGTTGTTTTTTTTTCTTCTAAACTTTTAGTCCATTTCAACTTAATCGTAATTTAAAGTAAATTGTCACCAAAAAAGGCATGTTTTCCATGAAGAAAGAGTACTTTTGGATATAATTTTACTAAATGACGTTTAATTTCTATCAGTTAAAAAATGTATCGTGTGTATTTTAAAGAGTTGATAGTTAATCATTGAGTTCTTGTTTCCTTCCACAGTATGGTGAATGACTTCGACCTCACTGTCTTCAGATTTGAAGGCTACGGTAGAGAATTCATCAAAACCCAAAGCATGAGTCCTGACGCTTACATCCAACTGGCCCTTCAGCTCACCTACTACAAGTGAGTCAAACTTAATCCCGTCAAGTGTTTTCTTTGACTTTCTTGCTTTGACACTCTAACACCGGCTCTGACCTGGCACACTCTTGGAGTAAATAAGTTTGAATAAAATTTATGTAGAGTCATTTTATGCTAATCAATATCATGTTTAATTATTGATTATAAACTAAAAAATTTTGTCCACAAATTTTATTTTCACAATTTGCTTCAATATATAAATTATTTATAATTTTAGTTCAATAACTCACTAGATTTAGGCACACATTTAGGTGCATAAAACAGTTGAATAAAAATGATTTTACTTTGTTAAGACAGTGTGAAATAATGTTGATAAGATTAACCCGCATGTCAAGTTTCACGATTGATCCATTAAAATTTAATGATCCTTAAAAATCCCAAAGGAAGGTTTTGCAGGGCATTGATTTATATATAGATCGATAGTTATGGTATTGGCTTTGCATGATTTTAAAAATAATTTTTTAACGTTATTTCCGATGAATTTGTAACTTATATGCACACGTATGTCTCAATTTCATAGAATCCACGGGACCTTAACTTCGACCTACGAGAGTGCTTCTGTCAGGCGGTACAGGCAGGGGAGAGTTGACGTCATCAGAGCCAACTCCCCGCCAGCTTTGACTTGGGTTAAAGCTATGCTCGGACAGACAGATGCCACGGTAAGAATTTGTAACGGCCATAGACATGTATAATTTTTTGGTGTATGGATATATATTATAAAAGTCAACAGCTTTCAGTCAGCAGATATTTTGTTACATTGTGTGACAGCAATAGGATTAATCACGCTTAACATTCGCTACATTTCTTATTTTTTCTTTCTTTTTTAATTGTTGTTTTCATTATATTTGGACACTGTGTTTTAAAAGTTACCTCATTGCAGTAACTCAAAAAAAACTGTTGCAAATAAAAGTTATATTGAAATTATTGCTTGTAAGTGATTTTTATAAATGTAATATTTCTCTTTACTTTGAAACAGGAGGAAGATAAACTGCGACTCTTTACAGAAGCCGTTCACTGGCAACAAGATTACATGCTGGATGTAAGTACTTTCATAGTCAGCATTAACAATACCAGCTAAACGAATGGTAAATAAATATATATCTAATTTCATTATATTTTACCAAAGTTTCAATTTCTTCTGTAAATATTTTACTTACAAGGTGTGTTTTTTTCATTTTAGACTATTCTTGGCTACGGAATAGATTTACATCTGCTGGGTCTGAGAGAGGCTGCCAAGGAGATGGGGATTCCTACACCCGAGTTTTTTAATGACCCTTCCTACATGGAACTGAACACGTTTCGACTTTCAACGAGTCAGGTACGTCATTTACTTCACCTAACTCTCCAATTCACGACTATGTGGGGTTTTTTTTAAAACAGGTGTTTCATTGCAAGCTAATTTTGATAATATTTGTATTTCCTTTAACTATTTCATTACTAATTTTTAATAAAGGCAATTTTATCATGACCTCTGACATGTTAGTTTATTATAAATGAAAACATTATAAACATTTAACTATTTATACATTACCATTCTTAATGTAGATCTACTGCTTAGTATTTTAATCTTAAATTCATTTATTACATGGAAATTTAAAAACACAAAAAAAAAACGCAACAATTATGCACGCTATTTATTAATTCATTTTAACAAATTCCTCTTCTATTTGTTTTCTTTAGGTCCCCACTGTGTCTGATTACTGGATGGGTTACGGGGCAGTTGTCCCTGATGGCTACGGCTGCTGTTACAACCCCAAGCCTGACAGCATCATATTCAGTGTGGCCACCTTCAACTCCTGCCAGGACACGTCGTCCGAGATGTTCGCCCACTCACTGGAGTCCAGCCTTCTCCAGATGGCGGAGCTGTGCATGTATGACCCCGAGACTGCCGCCATTAAACAGAGATAAGACTTGGCTACAAGAGGAGAAACACTAGGGACGGGGGGGGGGGGTTGTTCTGAGGTCGGGAGAGAAACAAGCCATTTTCAAAATCTCACTGTTACAGGATAATAATATTGTATTTGATTATATAATATGTTGATGTGTTTGTGTTAGATGAAATTTGTTAAATATTTATTTTCTGGGGCTATGCTCCTTAAATGAGTTACTTAATTTGCAGCCATTCAGCATATGTAATGGGCGTGAAATAACTCAGTTTTGTTAACAGTTTGAGGTGTTAAAGGGTAGACCATAAAACTATCAGCATTGAGTTGAAATAAAGAAGGTTTAAATAGTTAGAAAGAATTGGCATTTGCTTGTGAAAATTTCTGACAACTGTACATATAACGTCTTGCCTGCCCCGTTATATGGGCTCATAATGGGCCAGGGAACTTAATGGCTGCGTGTGAAATTTCGACTGGTGATACGTGCATTTGCTACTGCAACAGCAATGTCCAGAAACAGTACATCTCATTATCCACTATTGAATCGATCTATTTATTCAATGTGCACACAAAGCATCCGAAAAAAAAATGCAAGAAATTGTTAACAGCCTATGTAAATCTCAAAGAGAAAACATCACTTTCTGACCACCACCATCTACGTATTGTAAGCATAGATGTGGCAGAATTCTAACTTAGTTGAATACTCTTCCTACTCATATGACATCAATACGCAACTGCAGACCATACAAAGATATTCAATTCTCATTGATTTAACGGCTATTATTTTTGTGAGGCTACTCATTCAAAGTCAACGTATGGCTTGTGAGCACTTGTCTATAAGAGGAGTAAAAATCTTTGTTGGTTGTTTTCAACCACTATGAGAACTAGTGGTGATTATTGGACTATGATATGTTAGATACTACGTGTAGATGTGATTTTGTATAAATTATTACTATTTATTAGCAACATGTGATATGTATTGATACACTTATATTAACCAATCTGAAAGTGTTGGAAGATGTTTCACGCGGATTTGTGCATGATATTTTATTGATTGCTGGTTATTTATTTATTTTTGTAATAATTCAAGTCTCAACTTAATATCCTAACTCTGAACTATACGAGTTATTTTTTTTAGGTGCAAGCTTTAAAATTATACATCTGAAAATGTACATGATATATAAATCTATATCATTAACAGTCTTCACACAGACATCTTGTACTTTATTTTAGATTCTTTTAATTTAATTGTAAGCACATTTTCCCTTAAAACTAATGTTGAAATCTTTTCTTAATTGTTACTTCCAAATGTGCAATATCTGTACATACTGCCATGTTGTCTACTTGTTAGATCTATGATAGAATATGTAACAACATTACTTCATAACTTTGCATTTGACATCCAGCATTTCTCATACAATTCATTATGGTGAATGAAATAAATCTCTCTCATCTATTTTTCATTTCCCAAGTCATATCTTTCTATCACAATCTCTTAAAATGCCTTGTTTTCTCATTTTCTTTGTTTTCATTTCTCTTTCCTTTCACCTTTAATGCGGGTCTAGCCCTAGTTGTTGATGTTGCCCTCAATATTAAATGTATGCCATGTTATATCATGTGTGATCTTTCCAATATGTATTACATTTTGGTGATTAGGAAGGATTACTCTGACATTCCAAGAACTTAGACCAATCAGTGTTGTGTTTAGTATATCATCTCACAATCCTTGCTTTTCCACCATAATCAATCATAACTATAAATTTTAAAAGTGGGTAATCCCTTATTTTAGCACTATATCCAGAAACAGCTTAAGAGATGCAATTGAGAAATAAATAAGTCTTGCATAATAACTGGGTGACTTAACAAAATAAATATATCAAATAATACACTAGGGACTCCAAAAATCTCTGCTGTACATATTCCTAAAATAAAATTGCAAGGTCCTATTTAAGTTTTCTTTTATATGTTGCCGGCAAGCCTAGCATGTCCGTTTGCTCCATGAGACGTGTTTTTTTTTGTGTCACGTGACACGTTTGTTGCATGGCGGTTGTTGCTATTTTAAACCTCTGTGATATTTGTTCATCTTTCACTTGTTATTAGGGTCATTATTTCATACAACAATCGTACTGGTGATAGCAAGTTGCCGGGGACGCTGGGTAAATTGGTTAGTGATGTTATTATCTGACACGTCTTTTTTCAACGGAAGAAAATTGATAAGGATTTTTTAAAAAAAATAAAAATAACTTTTTTTAAAAATCAGCTTAGTAAGTCTTTGAAATATAAAATTGTCAAATGACTCAGTTTTTAAAATGGTCCTTATAATTTCGATTAAAAATTATTATACTTGAACGACTCTGATCTGAAAAAAAAAATATTTTTTTTAGCTGTTAAACCACATTAAAAAAAAAACAACACAAAAACGAATGCACTTCAACATATTTTGTTTTAAAAAAATAATTAAATCAGACATTTAAAAAAAAAAACATTGTTATATACATAAAAAATTATATTGTTAATTTTATAATAGTTTTTACGAAATCCTTATTTATTTATTTATTTATTTTTTGAGGGGGTTGGAGGCGGGGGTGTTTTTTTCCTTGAATAATATCTCTCTCTCTTCAGTTATTTTGTGGGATTTCACAACTGAATCTTCGCATATTGTGTATTCTTTACTAAATTACCCACATTCGCTTCGCGCTACCTCCTAGCCTGACTTACAATGGTATATCTCATCTCTATTCATCCAACTACTCCACCGGCATGTTCACCCATTGAAAACCTACCATCAGGTGTGTGAGCCAAAAGGACAACAGCCATATGCCATGTCACCATTTAAAAACAAAACAAAAGCCATCATATTGTATGTTTCACTTTATGTCAAATGTTGTTTAGACTAGATCTTCTTATAAACTGTGTTCAATCAGAAAAAACAACACTTTGATGTACTGTACATAGAGAACTGTTAAATAGATTGACGTTGTAACTAGAGCAATACATAGTTCACTAGTGTTAAATGTGTACAAATTGTAATTCTAAGTTATTTATTTATGTAAATACCACTCAAAGCATCTGTAGAAATCTCAATTTGGTTACTTTTTGTAACATGTTACGGTTTGCAGTTAAATGTTATGGTCGAGTGAGTTGGTGTGTAAGATACGGAACAAAATATTAGAGAATGACTCCTTAAAAAAATTATGCCATTCACGAAAAGTTCAAAATATGTTGCCATAGTAATGTGTAAATTAAAAACTTTAACGACATATATATGAATTTAAAAACTTCAAAGACTTTTATGTGACATTTTAACATTTTACATACATTTATGTGACGTTTAAAGTATAATGATTAAGTTTGACAGTTATTAGAAGTTCATGAACAAGCTTTGTCCTGTAAATATTACTTCTGTGATGATGAATGTAACGAATGCATACATACTTTACCATGAATACTTTTGTTACTTTGTGTTTTTTAAAGTTGAAACTTAGACAATAAATACCAGCAATATCTACTTTCTAAAACTGGTCTTTCGTCTTTCTTGATGCTATGTCTGAAGAGTTAAGCGTATTTCAAAAAACGTTGTTTTTCTAGTCCCATAACCTCTATTTTTCGTGGTCGTTAGGGGTTCTAATGTCTCTATTACAACATTCTCGGGCTTGGTAGAACCTGGCGGCGCCCATCCCTCTCCAGATCAGCGGAGGACGTTCGTAGCGTTGGTCATTCATAGTGGCTTTAACGTGGGCTCGATCCCACGCCCCTCAGCTTGTGAGGCGAGAACACTATTGACTTCGCTATCCAGAAAACGTTACATTGTTAAAAAAAAAAAAACAAAAAAAAAACACTTTCCATCAAGTCAAACATATAAAGACAACGAACAATGGACACTACATTAAGTAGTTAAACAAGAAAAAAAGGACCCTTTAAAAAAATCTAACTTAGAATTGTAAGAATTTTACTGAATGATATTTATCTTAGCTAACGAAAGTAAGAAAATCAGGTCATAATGCTTAACTTTATTTAGTGGGCGTAGTATGAAAGAGAAGGTATTGCAGGAAAGATGTTAAAATGTTACGTAATCTTTAATATGTCTACACTTATAGTTGTGAATTTTGCTATTATATCCATTAAAAATAATAAATATGCACAGATATTTATTTATTCAATAACATTTTTTTTTTAAAAATAAAATTTAATGCATTGCAAATGCAAAATACTCTTCGAATTACGATGTCAAGGGACGTGATTCTAAAACATAAAATTCGGGACGAAAAATATTATTTTCCCCCTTTTATTTAATTAAACTAAATACATATAACCTTTCAGAATAAGCATTTGCAATTCTATATTTATTTTGAAAAAAAATATTTTATGAAGTAGAAGAATTTTCAGGTATTAAATATTTACCATATATTTAATTACTCTGCCGTTTAAAATTGTCTGTATTTTATTACATGATTCTATAAACAATGAATGACATTTCCTATAACTTTTTAAATCATTTTTAAAAAAATAATGTTTATACTCTACTATTCGTTATGGGACTTCATTTTGTCGAACATATCTTCGGTGCTAGTCGAAGCTGAACTGACAACCGCGCTCTCCGTCTCCGAACATGTTTTCGAACCATGAAGAATAACACGAGCTAGCGTTGCCTTCCTTGCCCTAGATAAATCCCTCATACTGAACATGGTGAGCCTCCTTTGAGTGTTGAGTCTTTTGTCTTGGCCATAGACTTCAAACGTGCTCGGCAGCCTGCAACTTCCATAGTAGCTCTCGGAAAGATGTTCCCCGTTGATCATCTTATTAACAAACCTGTGTCTTTCGGAAACTCTACTTTCGAATTCATTGTTGGAGAACTGCGGGTCAGGGGTGGACATTACGGATCTATTGTCGATGTTCTTCATACTTAAGTTGTTTTTTGATTCAGTTCGTGTATTCGTTAATAAGAATCGATGTGCCCCTGTAAGTTGCGCAGAAGATGTCATTGAGTTGGTGCTGGTCACATCTGAAAGTCCACCCAGAGAAGCGGCACCTGAAATTATCATAGGAGTTTGACCGATACGTTGAATTTTTATACATCTCGATGTTCCTTCTTCCTCACAGCTGCCCTGTAAAACAGGGCTACTTTCAAATTGATTTATTTCAGTTTTCCGCTTCTCCATCTTATGCGCTGACATGTTAAACAATAACTTAGGTGTTTTCATAACTTTTTTAATGTTATTTTTTATAGAAAAAAATGAGCGTCTAGAAGAATCAATCGAGGTGCCTGAATCATCAGTTGTCAACACATTTTCTTGACACGTCAACATATCAAAACCACAAACGGCATTATCCCCTCTAGTTGACTGATTACTATTTCCAAATGCACTGTGATGTAAACTTGGTGTATTGTCGCTTTCATTCATACTTAAGTTGTTTTCTGATTTCGTTCGCTGTCTCGCACATAAAATTGGACGAGTCCCTGGAAAAGTCGGGGACGTTGTCACGGAGTTTGTGCTGGCCACATCTGGAAGTCCAAGCAAAGAAGCGGTACCTGAAATCATGACAGTGGGCTGACCGATTCCGTGAATGTTTATACAACTCGATTTTCCTACTTCTTTACAACTGCTCGGTAAAGCTCCAGCTTCATGACGTTTATTTATTCGATTCTTCCTCAAATGAGCTAACTTGTTAAATAGTAGCTTTGGTGTTTTCATAATTGTAACTAGATTTTGCCGGGGCGCCGTGGCGCCTACGGCGCCCCCTTTTTCAAAAGCCCAACTAACTTGTCCTTTTTTGATAAATACGAAATATTAAACTTTCTGAAATGCACGCAAAATATTTAATAATATGGGTTGTATTTTGCGCACCGATGCACACCAAAAAATGACGTCATCATATTGAATATTTTTACAGCGCTAATCACCACACGATTTTTCAACTAACTGCTGTAGACTGTCGTACATCGTTCCTCAGCGTTCCAGATCCAGTGACTTGGACTATTATATTAATTGTAATGATGCGATTTTTACTAGAAAATGAACAGCCAGAAGATTCTAACGAGGTGCCTAAATCATCAGTTCTCAACACGTTTCCTCGACATGTCAACATATCAGAAGCACACATGTCATGGTTCCCACTCGTTAGCTGGCTACTATTTCCTAATGGTCTGTGCTGTAAACTACACGAGTAAAAACCCTCTTCTGAAGAGCTAGAACTCCCGTCATCCAAAATCGAGAAGATTCCGAAGAGCTGATTAAATTTTCAGTTCTCGTTACGTGTTCTTCAATGTCTACCGTTGTGAACTCATATTTGGAAATATTGCCACCAAAACTGAAAGGCTCACTATTACTCCTTTGATAACGACCTGCCGGCGATCTTTAATGAACAGGTCGGGTAGGAGCCATGTCTACGAAATGGTTTCTGGGAAATGGACACGAAAACGATTTCATTGTGCTCAGACGACAAGGATTCGACTTTGCTATAAGTTGTTCCCATGGTTTACATTGGCGAGATCAGGAAAGAACGGATGCTCATAGCAGCGCCTGCAATCAGTTGGATGTAAATCTCTTATTACTTTATGGTTTACTTCATTTTAAAACCAGTTTATTTGATTTATAAATATATATACGTTTAAGTAACAATAATTGAACAAATGAAACCCAACTTTTATATAGGCAGACAACGTTACACAAAACTTTTTAAAAAAACAAACAAAGTTAATATTTTTGTGTGTGAAACTAGGATATCCAGGCTATGGTCTAGCTTCCGCATCCGCAGTAGCATGAAACTAGTGCTGCAGTGTTGATACATTCTGGAGACTCTGCCGTTGTTTTTGGTGGCATCAATAATAAATTATTGCAAACTAAAGCAAATCCATCTATAGACACTACATCTACCAAGTTGAATGTCAATTACAGGATGTTTTCTTGAACAGAGTTTAAAAAAACCGCCTCGTAGTTAGAGACCGGGGGGGGGGGGCAATAATACAACAATAACCGACAAGAAAGTTTATTCATTATAAAGTAATAAGAAATATTTTTAAGAACGCGGGATTTTTACTCATAAATGTGTATGGTACAATTGATGAGAGCATTTATTAAAGAAAAACTTTACCGAGGATTTCATATTTTAAATTAAAAAAAACATTGGGTCAATACTTTACCACCATCCTAAAAAAATTCTGAATTATAATTCTAATATTAATTTGTCATTAAGACTCTGTTTCTTTTTATATGTAATAGCATCAGTAATGTATTATGAATTAACCATACTAATGATTAAGTTATATAAATTGCATGCTATGTCATGTTGTAAAGTATATCCAAATTTTATTCGTTATTATCTTTTTATTTTACTTACCATAAATGACTGGTTGACATTATTTCATTCAGTTTATATTTAAATCCATTGTTTGAAAGATACTTTTATTATTTGAAAACACAAAAAGCCATTATTCTATCTATAAATAAGGTTGGCAACAGTTATCTTATCTTACCGCCTGCTCACAAGGGTCACGAAAAAATCAAATTTTCTTTTCCAAGTTTTAATCTGTGATTGATTCTACGGTCAAGGCCAACTGAATGTTGATCAACATGTAAGCTGGTTACATCTCTATCTCAGATAACCATCGCAGGGCTGGGATAATTCAGTGTCACTATAATCTAACGGGACGAGTTTTAATGGTCCTCGTAATGTGAAAGAGAAACTTTATTCAAAATTCAATGGACATTCTCTACCATACAAATGTGCACACCAGGCGCAAATTTTCAGTTGTAAGCGCCCCGTTTAGCACGATCCAAAAACATAAACACACAACAAATAAAATTGTTTTATTTTTAATAAGTTTCAAGAGAGACGCATTCAATTCTCTGTAATTTAAGATATGTGTAAACCAAATACATTATTTTAGATTAAAGTTTACGGATTAAAAGATTAACAGGTATGAAAGACAATCCACAAGATCTTTATTTTAATTTATTCATGTGTTTAAGCAGTTTCTGCCCTGTTATTCATCTAAGATAACAGTAATACTAATACTTAATACAAGATAATATGATATATTACCAACAAAGAAAATGATAATAATAAAAACAAAAAGCTTATATTTTTTAAACCTTTGTTGCCAACTGACTCGAGAACTGAACGTTTCTTCGTTTGATAAAAACTGCTTGGATTTGGCTAATGAGCTGACAACAATACATTGCCATGTGCGCAGTTTGCCAGGCAAAGCCATATGTCACAAAACTGGTTATACTTATAATTTAAACACACACAAAACACATTTTGGAGTAGTAAATTGTATTGAAGACTGTTACCTGTGATTAAGATTTAAATACAAAGTACAAGAAGGCCTCTTGTATTAAAAATTTTTTTTAATGATTCTGTTTTCAAATGTTAATGTCACAAGATGATATGGGTATTAAGTATGCAATAGTGTTGGCGAGAGACAGTTCGTAAGTTATATTTATTTTATCAATGATATTGGCTTGAATCGTACCTCATTTAAATAAATAGAGTTAAGTGTTTCTGAGGACAACAACTTCCTTAATTAACAATGGTACTTTGGGCTCTGGAGAGAATGAGTATTTAAATACTTTGAGTATTGTCTAAAATTATAAGTGCATGCACCTGTCCATACACATTTTCTTTTAAAACATTTCATCAGAAAAATATTGTGAAGACATTTTTTCCGGGAAAATTCCTTAAGCGCGCAGCATTTGTTAGGTGACAATGTCGTCACACCGAGGAGCCGACATTGGCTCTGAATACTGATATAAATATGCTTCTGGGAAAATTTCCGCTTTGATAAAACAAAGTCACACTGTTGTTAGCTGTCACCCTGATGAGATTATCTGGTGTTGGCTTGTGTAATATGTAAGATGTAAACATAAATAGAGAGTTATCTAAAAGGTGATATCTGAAAATTTAATAAGCCATGTGATGAGAATAAAGGGGTTTTTATAATGTTTTTTTAAAACAACTGGGTTCTCTCTCGGTAGAAATATGTCTCTTAGTATTCTGACAACATTGTCTCAGTTTAACTCTAAGATATTGGTGCTACCATTACTACGAAAACAAGCCCATTTTATAAAGTTAATAAGACGTTATGAAAAATTGAATTGAACATAAATATTCTTAAAGATAAAATAATATTTCTTTATTTACCCTGTACAATTAGTCAAAGATTGGGGCTTGAAAGTAAAACAGTTGTAAAATAATTTTAAGCTCAACTTGATTTTTCAAACTGTTAAATTCTATTTAGAAAGATTCCGTCATTCCGGGTTTATTTAAGCAGACTAAACTCACAGTGCAGAGAGGCTAAACACTTCGGTACAGTATTTGTTGTTGAGGTACCAACCAATCGAAGACATCCAAACACACTGAAACATGGCTGAGATCCTACAAGCCATGCGCACGTTCGCCCTGCTGCGCGAGTCTGACACCAACATAGAGGAGGGTCAGCAGAAGGAGTTCTTGAGGGGAACGTTCAGCATCATGGAGTTTGATGAGAACAGCAAGGACCAGCTGGACGCACTCAAAGTGAGTTGTGTGGCACCCACCCCTTCCCATTGTTCACCGCCTTTGCTATACTAAGAAATTACAGAGCATTTCGTTAAGTTAAATTTTTAAAAAGTTCTTAATAAGAAAAAAGGTAAAAAAGCACATTTCCGTATTAGAAATTTGAAACTGGAAAAGATATATTATTTAGAACTAAGGATTCAGCAATGAAGGAATCGATAACAATATAAAGATTTTAATGTTCACCTGAGCTAGAGGTTTCATGATCTATGAACTCTTTTAGCACAGAATGGCAGTAAAAAAATAAATTTTACAATCAAATAAACTGGAAAATACAAATGTTTGATTGATTAATACAAAAAAAGTTTTTCTAAAACTATTTATATATCTAAATATCTTACTCTAAGAAAATTTCTTACATTTCAAGAACATTAAAATTCCAGTTTGAAGAAGTGGACATGTTCCTTAACCATTCCCTTTGTGGATAAACTCTTCTAATACACAGTTGATAGACGCGTCATTTGAACAATATGTTTCGCACCTCAAAATTCCGTTTAATTACTTACAATTTCCGACTACAAATCTTCTACGACTATCGACCTAAAATCAGTCGTGAACTTTTTTTCTTTCAAAATGTCAATTTCAACGAAAAATGATATAAAAATATTTGATTGCGATAGTTTAAAGATAAAGTTTAATAATCTATGGGGATTAACAAAAACAAATAATCCAAGCTGATAGCCAGGCTTGTCCATAGGAATGTTTTTCCCATGGGATTCTCATGGGTAACGTCCCATGGGATGGGATGGTGTCAGGGTTATGAGAATCACTGTTTGTTAAGATTATATTCTGCCTGGTCACAAGCTCAGGTTGTTGATGTTTTGTGAGCGAGAATCATATTGGGGCGTGGATCAGGGTCCGTGCAAGGTCAGTCCAGGCCCACGGGGGGATAACTCGGGTGTGTCTCGGTGGGCAAAAGACAAGTCGAAGTTAATGTGCATGGAGCACAGAAGTAGACTTGACACAGAAATTTGAGGTGTGTTGTAGGAGAGGAGGTTAGAAAAGGCAAGGGAACGGAGCGGACGTGAAATGCTCTTGGTCAGTGGGTTGTACTGAAGGCATGAGATATGGTAGCGCTTGATAGAGTTGTACATATAATGTGACAAGTGGACACTCATGAAAATAAAGATTGTTTTAGTAAAAGGACTTGAGTTCATTACTGTACGCCAGTTGGTGTGTGAGCCTCGGACCTGCACCCCTAGACAACAATACCTGACAGATGGGATGGGACAGGCATAAATTGCCATGGGATGGGATGGGACTGAAAAATATGTCACATGGACAATCCTGCTGATAGCCATGAAAAGATAATTACTGTATTAATACTAACCCTACTTACATTCTTTTTGAACATCGCTTGAATGCATCATCATAATTCTACCTTTTATTTCTCAGAGAAAAATAAGAAGCCAAATTACGTAAATTGACAGCTGGCACTCTTTCTTGATTGAGAATATATTATTTTACAAGCCATCCCCAATATTTCAGCCACATCCACCATCTTGCGCCAGTGAACTGCTGGATAAGTGTTGTTTAAATCGTTTGGAATCTGGATTACTAACATGTACTTTGCAGTATCTATTTCTATTTTCTCTTGAAACATCTATAAACAGCCTAATTTTGTATTCGTGTCGCATCATTTAATTTTAATTTATTTACAGGTATCTGTTAATGAAGATCTGTAGTTTGTTTAAATGCAGTTTCCTGCATTCATAAGCTTCTTTTTATTAAATACTTAAATATTAATTGTAGACTGTAAACTTTTCGTGACTCTGACAGGCAAAGTTCATGAGGTTCAGAAAAGAGATTGGAGGCCTCGACACTGACGAGTTCATGGAAGCAATGAAACCTTTGATTTCTAAAGGCATCAGTCTCAACCAGATTCTGACCACCTTCCACAAGATGGACCCTTGCGATGAAGAAGCTCTAACATGGAATGATTTTATGAATTTTGCTATTGAGGTAGGAATTACTTTAGCATATTATATCGAGAACAGAATTTCGTTTTTATATATATTTTTATAAAGATTATTTTTTAAAGATAAGAGTTAGGAGATGTAAACAAATGTAAAATAAAATTCTAAAAAGATATTCACTAAGAATGTATCTATTTTAATAATGCGAAATAAAATTTCATTTTCTCCCACAACTTTTCTTATGACTCATGCCCTTCCTATCTTACTGAACTTTTGTTGGTCTACTCACCCACCCTTCAGCTACGCTCTTCTGCTGACGCACGCATTCTCTCTGTTTCAAAGACACGCACTTAGACATTTTGGGAAAGGCCGCTCTCTTTTTGCGAATTCTCTACCATTACACATCCGTAGTATTCAAAGAACCAATGCCTTCATGACTGCTCAAATTTCATGAAAAAACATTTCTTTTAATAATTTACGTAGCCTGTGTGTAATGTACTATAATTTATTAGGTTGTTATGTTTGTTTAATATTTATATGTATGTAATAATCTTCAAGTAAAGGATTGTGAGACCATTTCCTTACTGGGATACAGCTCTATAAAAATTATCAATTTATTTTTTAAATTATTATTGTCTGAGCATGTATATGTGTTTCCGTTTATTTATGTGTGTATTAGTCTAAGTATGTATACAAGTGCTTTCGGGCGCTTTTTAATAAACAATGAAAGCTGTGGTCTTACGCTCGTCCAGGAACACAACAAGCGCATGTCTATGATGGCTACAATGGATGAGATGCCATTTGGCCCTGACGTCTTACAGATCAAACACAGCCACAGAGAACCCATTGTACGGATAGCCTTTATGCCAACAGTTGACCCCATCAGCAAACACGTTGACTGGAGCTTCGGTAGCTACTGCTAGAAAACATGTGCCGTGTAGTGCAGGGGTCTCCAAAATTTTCTTCCGGAGGGTCGCATTAACTGTCAAACAGCAGTTTAGGGGCCGAATACACATAGTTTTTTAGAAAACTACAGTAAAAAACAGTATCCTTTATGGAGATTAAAAGGTCTCCAGGGGCCGGATGAGAGTCCATCACAGGCCGCAGCTGGCTCGAGGGCCGTAGTTTGGAGACCCCTGGTGTAGAGGATGAGTATTTGTACTGGATTTTTTATTTGTATGACCTTAAGTTTATATAGTTGTAGTAAGGAAAAGCATGCATATTTTCAGCGACCTTCAAGGAATCATGCTCAATGTCAAATAAAAAATATCCAAAGCTCTAAACACAATTCATTTTGTGAGTACTGAAAGAATAGGTACATTTTAAGAGTGGAGTTAATGAAAAAATGAAACTTAATTTTAGTATAATTAATTATTACAAGTAGCATTCTTTTATAGTTAGTGAAAGCTGTCCATGTCGCAGCATTGCGCATCAACAACTTCGCATATATTTTGAAGTATTTTTTATTTAAAAAAGAGATTTCAGTAAACCACAACTCAGGCGTGCAATCTCAATGTTTTCAATCACAAGCGAGTAAAACTGAATTTTCAAATATTAAATAAATTTTAGGTTTATTTTTCTTGTTTTCTACATTTGAATTTGAAATCTAACAAAAAGTGACACTTTGAACGGAAGAGAAGGATATTCTCACATGACCCCGTTACGTCTCTATTCCCAGGCAAGTACATGGTGCTGAGCAGAGAGGGCTTAATGTCCGTGTGGTCAACAAAGATGAAGCTACAGAGCTACAACAACCTGGTTCCTAAAACGTTCACTGACGGGGGCTGGTACATAGAGATGGCGTGCATGTACCACAATGGGTTTATTTGTATCGCCACCACGGGCCGGGATATCGTCTTCTACGACTACACACGTGCTGGGTGGTCCCGGAAGTAAGACATGGGGCATTTCGGGAAAAACGGCAATTTGATTGTAAATTAAACAAGCCGTAAAAAACAGTTTTTGTTTATAAATCCCTTATATATGAGACAGGACTAAGAGTATTGATTATGTTCAATATAATACGTACCGCACGACAAACATTTACAGATTGAATGTGACCGAACTGCTCTTGCTGTAAAACACAGGATGCGGTCATCGATGGTTGGGGTGAAATGCAGTGAACCGTAGAGGTCAACTTTAGCAGATGTCTTCATAGAGATACAGAGTAATAAACTAAAAATTCATTTATTTAATTACGGTATTTTCGATTGATCTTAAAATATGATCTAATTCATTTTATGTGAAATAAGTCTATGTGCCAAATTTTAGCTCGATAGGATCACGGAAAGTGGGTCACTTTTGCCTTTTCTTTCTGCGTGCCCGCCCGACCAAGGCAGGGAGAGATCACGCCAAGACGATGAAGTTTATATTAGGGATTTTAAAATATACGAAAGATCAAAGAGAGGGGACATTAACGATTCCTGAAATGAGACTTTTAAGTAGACATAATCTATTAAACTTAGTAACATTTGAAGTATGTTAGTTTTGAGAGTCAGCGATAGAGTTATTAACTTGTGAGACTATCCTACTGAATTCACAAATACTTCACTCTTTATAGTCGCTGCTCAGGTGCTCATGTTTGAATAGTTTACTGTGCAAGTTATCGCTACTAGCCACCATGGCTGGATTATTATTAAACGAACAACAGAGAATGGCGGCTGTTTATTGTTTGTGGTAATACTAACAAACTTGGTGAATGATCACAAGTGCGTGTTTTAGCTTTGTTTTACCATTATTGTGTATTTGTTATTCCTTTGACTAAAACAACATAGGACTCATATAAAAGTGGACGCAACAAAGTGTGACAAAATTTTAAGTTTAAATTACCTTAGAGATATTGCAAATAATTGTGTGTTTGTATATATTCAAAACTTAGATTATACTTAATTGTTGTTATTCAAACGTTAGTGGATTGAAAACCATATGAAAAATGTAAAATACAATATAATATTTACGGTGTATTTGTATTAATTTGTGTAAAAATCCATTATATTAACTTTACCGTTTTCACTCTCTGTTGTGCTTGGTCCCGCCCTTTTGCGGAATCAAAACGTTTAGTTATGTCTCATATGCAAAGGGATTTATATTCAAAAGCTTTGTTTTTACGGGTTGTTTAATTAATTGAGTTATTTATGTAATACAACAAAAGGATCGTCCTTCTTCATCAAGAAACAAATGTGAGTATTTCTCATAATAAAAACATAAGGCTTTCGGAAGCTTTCAATAATACTGTGTCATTATGTCTTCGAAGAGCAAGAACTAGATCCCAACAGCAACATATAAAGGAACTAAATTAAATATGAGTCGTCCTAATGCAGGGGCGGATTAAGACTGCACGGGGCCCCGGGCTGCAATCATACGGGGGCCCTATCCAGCAAGCGTCCCTTAAAATAAATTGATTGTTAACAGCTAATATATGACTGTAACTAAATATTAATAATGGGCAAGAAAAACACGAAAACACGAAGAAAGAACTGTTTGAAGTATTTGAGGTATGTTACAATTGAGTGTTAAAAGAAAAAATTAATATTCCACTTCTGGGAATCGTATCCGACACCGGTTGCATCACGCGCCTGTGCTCTCTCCACACGGCTAGCGGAGCTTGTCTAATATGAGAAATTTTAAAAATATAAACTATATTTTACACTATGTTTTCGATTATTAAGACTGAATTGCGATCAGTTGTATAGATAGTATTTATAAATTTATTTAATTTATTATATTTTCAAGTGTTCGTGCAAGCATCTGTACACTTTTATTATAAAATAAAAAAAGTTTGGGGCCCCCAAACCGTCGGGGGCCCCTGGCTTTAGCCCACTCCGACCCCCCCCCCCTTAATCCACCATAGTCCTAAGGGTTCACCTATAAAAAAAAATCATGTTAAGCCTGGTCCCTTTTTGGACTCAGGACGTGTTAGCGCATTTTCGTTCATCCCTAACTTAAAAATTTCCAAAATGAATAATCAAAATTACATCAGATACTTTGTTGGTGAAGAAAATTTCGTTTGAGATGTTTTATGAGGTTATTAGGCACTTCCAGGAGGTCTGACTGCCTCAACATGTCCTTAAAAATGATCTTCATGCCACAGCGATCATTTTGATGAAAAATGGATTTTTGAGGTTATGAGGCACTTCCAGGAGGTCGGACTGCCTCATAATGTCCCTAAAAATGTTCTCCATGTCACAACGATCATTTTGGTGAAAAATGGATTTTTGTGGTTATGTGGCACTTCCAGACGGTCGACCTGCCACTGGAAGTAGTCAGAAATGATCAGCACAAAATTTTGAACATTTTAGTGAAATAAAATAAAAAAAATTTGTATGGAAAATGAGGTCATATGGCACTTCCAGGAGCTCTACTGCCACTACAAGAGGTCGGATCGAGTAACTGAATGTTGATGCACAAATGGCAGGTCAGGACATACAAAAAACATATATACATCATGGGTCTAGGACTTATGGATGCTGAGATCTAGGGTGATGACAGACGGACGGACGGACAGACGGACAAAACGGATACAATAGCGCATTAAATTCGACTTCTCGAAAATGCGCTAAAAATAATTTTGATCATTGTAATTCTTCAGATATTGGCTGAAAAAATTGAGTCATTCAGTGACTTGTATGTCCTACTGGGCAGGATTATCCAATGAACAGATGGCGGTGCTAATGTGGGGCGACACTTCCGGAAGTGTCAGGATGATAGAATTCGAGCTCTCACAGAGGTTACCAATGTTTGGGATACCTGTCAAGGAAGGTTGGAGAGTTATTTGGACCATTGAGGCATTTGTTGTTTTTTTTAATTTTTTTTATAATATCTAGTGAGTAAACGTTTATATTAGCAAATGCTCTGAAAACGAACAGGATTTTTCAAACTGTTTTTATTTCTAAGTTCTTAAAACGAATTACGGACACTTCGACCCCGGACGATTCGACCCCGGACGGTTCGACCCTGCCAGTACGACCCCAGGACGATTGGACCCCAGGACGTTTCGACCCCGGTCGGTTCGACCCCGGACAATTCGACCCCGGGTGATTCGACTCCGGACAATTCGACCCCGGGTGATTCGACTCCGGACAGTTCGACCCCAGGACGTTTCGACCCTAGGGTGTTTCGACCCCGGACGATTCGACCCCTTTCAAGGCGTTAAATATTTATCTTATCTTATCTTAGATATACAGACGCCCCTTCTATGCAGAAGATAATTGCGTCCACAGACCATGACAGATGATCTGTTGGCAAGTGATGCAGCGGTCACAGGCCACGGCTATAAGGGTTCAACGCATTACACCAGCCGCCTAACTATTGTCTAGTTAGGTACCCATTCGGAGCTGGGTGACTCGGGGACTCCTCAGGCCCCGAGAACAAATCCTCACCTTCGTGTGGATTCGAACTCGTGACCATCGGTATGACACTCGAGAGCGCTACCTCTCGACCACCACGTCCCACAATATTTGGGGTTTTTAAAACTCATTTTTAGTTCTTTTTTAATAAAAAATATATGTTTTAAGTTTAATATTATCTCTTTAAAAATAAAAACAGTATGAATTAGTTATTTTTAACGTTTATTTAATTATAGTATGATGATTGAACAAATAATATAGTTTTTATATTAATATCTCTTAAAAATTAAAAAATGAATGAAATTTTATTTTTAATAACTAATTTAAAATAGTACAATATATAAAATAATGTAGTCTAATTTATATTAATATCTCTTACAAATTAAAAATAGAATGAGATGTAATTTTTTTAATAATTAAAAATAGTACAATATATAAACGTCTAACATATGTTAAAACAGTAGGGTGTTTCGACCCCGGACGATTAGACCCTTTCCTTTTTTAAGACGTGCATTTCTTTTTAAATTCTTTGTTTTTATTTTATTTTTTTATTTTAAAAATAATTTTTGGTTTAAAAATAATTAGTTTCATAATATTATCTATTTAAAAATAAAACAGTCTGAAATAGTTATTTTGAACGTTAAATTTACGACATTTTGCAAAAAAAAAAATATACACTGATTACCAGTCAACATTCAAAACGAAATCATGATTGTGATCAATACGCTATTGGTCTGAGGTAGAAAGTCCTATTCCACCACAACCCCGATCCGATGTAATGGGACAATAAAAAAAGGCAATGTGGGCAATCACCTACAGTATCGCTGCCCACACTCCCTTTATTTACCTTCTCAATGACCCTCGCCAGCACACCGAGTCCTGTGGTCGTCGCTTAGTCTCGTCTTGGTAACTTGTCGTTCATTATATAACAACCGGACAGTTCGAAACCAAGACGTTTTGCATAGGGTGCTGTCAATATTGTTGTAAAAGCTGCCCTGATACCCTAATTGCCGCAATATTTTCGCCATCATGACCGCTTTATAATACAAACTAGCCACCACCCGCGAAACTCATTCTACAACGGCATGCTTCCAGTAACATATTTATTGTGAACTACCAAATTTTATTTCAGCTGTAAATGCATGTGTCATACTCATAAACTAAACCAATGGTAAACTGAACATTAAAACAGACATAATACGTAACGTTCAGTCAGGTCATACGGGCCCAGCAGCTTGAATGCTTTTGTCTGCTATGCGGCATATTAAATATTGAAATTTATTTACGTTAGATAACTTTGTACGTCTGATTAAAATCAGTTTTTCTGCCAGGCAGGTCTATAGGTGTTAACGTACACAAGAAACAGAAGTAAATGCAAAGGTCTTGGGTTTGTAATGGTTTTAACGTCCAGGATATTCGCCATTCAACATGACGTCACCCTTTATAAGAAAAAAAACCTCATTTATTTTTATTACTGTGAAAACCTTTTAAAGACTGAAAGACATAGATAGATATATATTATACATATAAAGACCCAATAATACGTATGTTTGGGATATGAGTGTAGGGAGGAGTAACCTTTAAGTTATAGTTATACCTAGTTTTTTGGCGAGCGTTTTGTGAAAATTATTACTGGGAGTGGGGGCTTAGAGAATGTAGTGACCTTTACAAAGGACACTCTGACCACAAACCATTTTCATTGTCCGATTACATCGTGACTTTGATTGGGGTGGAGAGATCAAGAGAAGTCTACCGAGACCAGGGACTGTAAGTTGGCCGGCACATAATGGTATGTTACAAAGACCAGACTAAGTGACGACCACAGGACTGTCTGCTGGCGAGAGTTATGGGAAAGGTAAATATAGGGAGTGTGGGGGATTAGAATGTACGTACCTTTTTCTGACCACATGGCCCTTTTATTGTCCGATTACATAGGATGGGATTGGGGTTGACTTGGATAGGCTTGGAAGAACTTTTCTACCGTCGTATTTAGGGGTATTATAAAAGAGGAACATTAGTTGCTCAACATCAGTTTCTCAGAAATTTACAGGTGTGAAAATGGAAAATACTTTGGAATATGGATTGACAAAACGAGGGAGAAAATCCTTGATTCTTGCTAACTTTGAATTCACAATGCATGTCAACTGTTTGTAAGTGTTTGTACCTTTTTTCAATTTTCCTATTAGAAAATAAATGTTCAAAATAATATTTCCTACTATTTTAATATATATTAGACTTTTATATATTGTACTATTTTAAATTAATTATTAAAAATAACATCTCATTCTATTTTTAATTTTTAAGAGATATTAATATAAAACTATATTATTTGTTCAATCATCATACTATAATTAAATAAACGTTAAAAATAACTATTTCATACTGTTTTTATTTTTAAAGAGATAATACTAAACTTAAAATATTTATTTTTAATTAAAAAAAAAAAAAAATGAATTTTTAAAAACCCAAACATTTCACGCCTTAAAAAGAAAAGGGTCGAATCGTCCGGGGTCGAAACACCCTAGGGTCGAAACGTCCTGGGGTCGAACTGTCCGGGGTCGAATCACCCGGGGTCGAATCGTCCTGGGTCAAACCGTCCTGGCGTCGAAGTGGCAGGGTTGAACCGTCCGGGGTCGAATCGTCCGGGGTCGAAGTGTCCGACTACCCCTTAAAACATATTTTAAATTTATTCGTTTTAGTGTCCATTGATGTAAATTACATGAACTGAACTTAATTCACACGGTCTTAACCTGATTAAAAGTTTTCGCAATCAATATAATAATCTATCCCGACCTGTTCCTATACCTGCTTAGAAATTATTTGCAGTTTCCTAATGTTTATTGAATTGTCAAAAATTATAACATTATTTTTTTTTGTAATCGTGCTTACGGTCTTTTAAATGTATTTATATTACAATGGTTGCCAAGTAATTATTCTTAAGTTACTTTTAATTTAATATTTTTTTAAAAAAGTATCGTCGTTCTCGTTCAGGGTGTTCGGACTTATTTTATCCTGATTTACTCAAGAACAACTTTGAGGGAGTCACACATCGTGTGTTTAGTGCGGTACACAAGGATTGGGTGAAGGAGGTACTTGACCAGTGTCCGTCTCTGTTTCTTAACAATAGATATTATGCCAGAATTCTTTTAAATAACGCTACCTTAAATAACACTAAACATCTCCTACATGGCGCACATCACGAACGAAGCGGTCCGCGATAAAATAACTGCTATCATTGGCCCTTACGAGGACCTTCTCACCTCAATTAGAAAGAGGAAATTACGATGGTACGGACACGTGACAAGATCTAAAGGTCTCTCAAAGACGATATTGCAAGGCACAGTCCAGGGAAGGAGGAAAAGAGGCAGACCAAGGAAGAGTTGGGGGGACAATGTCAAAGAGTGGACCGGCCTGTCATTTAGCGACTCCCAGAAGGTAGCTCAGAACCGTGACACATGGCATGAGATAGTGTGTATCTCAAAATGGTACCCCAACGACCCAGCGTCGGGTTAAGGGACAATTCAGTTCAGTAAATAACACCTTTATAATCCAAGCATCTTACTTTAAATATATTCCTCAACAGTCTGCAAGTGCGTTTGGTTGATAATAATTTATTTATTTTTCTTTTTTTTTTGAGTAATTTGGTTTTATTGTACTAAATTTCAATGGAAAAGGCGTTAAGTTTTAAACTACTGTGTTTGAAAATAAAGAGTGCTGTGTTAGCTTTTCTTTGGGGTAGCACTTTAAGAGATTCACACAAAATTAACAGTTTTGATGCATATGTCGTCATGTAACTTTAGTTGAAGAGGATGTTCTCCCATCGCTGCCATCATTGTTCACAGGTTATATCTCGCCGCCTTTGCTGTTGCCGCTACTGTGTGAACTCTAATGGTCCTCTATACAAACTCCCACATCATCATTATTATGGTTGCTGGCATTGTTTACTCTTGCACGCTTTAACAAAGCTGCTATAAATATATCAGTTGGATGACAAAGAATGTTCAGTTGTTCACTTAAGTATAACTGTTTGCCTAATTGTTTCAACATGCTACTGAATTCATCCAGAACTAATGTGAAAAACAGAAGAAACGCAAGGTGTAAAATAAAATAATTAATTACTTCCAAGGCTTCGATTAAGTCGCGATTTTTAGGGCCGAAAATAAAGATTTAATTTGAAGATCATTTTATTTATAATTATACAGCAACAACAGTTCAAGAGCTTCTGACATAATAATTAAATGAAAAATGACGTGTCTTTAAGTCAAAGCCTTTTAGAGCCTTGCTTTTAGTGAACACAACATTATATATGTAGATATGTTAATACGACTATTCAAATAAGCTCAAGCACATACTACATGAGCACTGCTGAAAATTATTTGCCTCCCTCACCTTCACAATATGAATAATTTTATTTCCTTCTTTAGGTGATAAGCGCACTTGTAACTTTTAAAAATCCCTGTAGTTATCGGGAGTTTTTTTGCAGGTGAAAGCTGTGTAAACTATGGTCGTTAGTGATAGTGTTAAACAAAACTTGTTACGACTCTCGTTAGGTCATAAATAAACGGATTGTTTGGACTATACAATAAAACCAGATCGCTAGTGGATATATTTTTATTACGAATGTAGGTTTGCGGGTTTTACATAAACCGGCCCTTGTTAATGAATTATGAAACTGACAGCAAGAAGAAATAGTTGGAGGGAAACTAAAATGCATAGTCACTAGAATCTATAGAATTTCACGTCACCATCGTTCTAATTATAACTTTACGTGTGTGCCAGGTAAAGTACATTCCCGAAGCCAATTCTTTTGTATCCTGCTGTAAAGACGACTCCACTGCTCTGTACATGAGCCACGTTGAGCCAGCCAAGAAAAAGCCTTGCTACTTCTACACCCTAAGAGGCCTACTGTGCTTCGACTTCAGGTAACACCGGTCTATAATACAGATTTCATTTGTGTCATGCATAAGATGAAATAATCAAGAGAGTAATCTCCTCTATTACTTACCGCTAGATCAGAGGTCTCAAAACTTTTTTGCCGGAGGGCCACATTAAATGTCAAACAGCAGTTTAGGGGTCGACTACTTACAGTTTTGTTGTAAGCTATACGTAAAAATATACCATTTTTAAAGACTAAAATATCTCTAGGGCCGGATGAGAAGACCTCGCAGGCCACACCTGGCCCGCGGGCCGTAGTTTGGGGACCCTTCCCTAGATGATGACAATGTATACTGAAAATTAATGATCGAGAATAAAAAAAATGATAATATAATTTTAAGTGCCTTTATTTTATTAACGCTTTTTCTAAAAAGTATTACGATATAAATAATATAAACAGAATAATTAAATTACTTAGATACTATTTCTAGTGCTTACGAAAAACATATTTTAAGCTGTTAGTTTTCAAAAGTCCTCTAAGTGTCTGGAGATTGACTTTAAGAAACATCAAATGTGTGATAACTTTACAAAGAATTTGAGCCCGTTATAAACTGATTGTAATTCAGCTACGAACTCAACATGCTGGCAGCGGCAGGAATAGACTGCAACATTTGGCTCTACAACCCATACATGCCACAGAAAGTAGTGGCCATGATGGAAGGTAAGTAGCTACATGCCACAGAAAGTGGTGGCCATGATGGAAGGTAAGTAACTACATGTCACAGAAAGTGGTGGCCAGGATGGAAGGTCAGTAACTATATGCCACAGAAAGTAGTGGCCATGATGGAAGGTAAGTAGCTACATGCCCCAGAAAGTTGTGGACATGATGGAAGGTAAGTAGCTACATGCCCCAGAAAGTGGTGGCCATGATGGAAGTTCAGTAGCTACATGCCACAGAAAGTGGTGGCCATGATGGAAGGTCAGTAACTACATGCCACACAAAGTGGTGGCCATGATGGAAGGTCAGTAGCTGCATGCCACAGAAAGTAGTGGCCATGATGGAAGGTCAGTAGCTACATGGCACAGAAATTGGTGGCCATGAAGGAGTGTCAGTAACTACATGACACATAAAGTGGTGGCCACGATAGAAGGTAGGTAACTGATGATATATTCGAGACGTAAGGTCAGTAGCTACATGCCACAGAAAGTGGTGGCAATGATGGAAGGTAGGTAACTGAGGATGTATTCGAACCCTTACCTATCATGATAGAGGGTAATTTACCGAGTGAATTATTAGGTGTATATCTAGAAGCGCTGACATAATAGAAGATGTTCTTTAGAGTAAGGTACCGGTAGAATGGTATTTTACATGCAACAAGCATTGGTAGCCATGATTTGTTGATGTAAGGTTTGTTAATGAGGGATCTACACAGAGAGAAATAATTAAATATATCTTTGCACGTTCTTATGTTGACAAGCGTTTGAAGACGGATCCAGAAAAAAAAAAAAAAAAAAAAAAAAAAAAAACGTAGCTTCAGTGTAGCCATTACAATGATTGGAATCACTGCTCTTGCGGAAAATCGTCCATTTGTAACAAATTGAACAATATTTCATTATTTATTTAAAATGCACAAACAATTCCTGTGCATAGAATATTTAATGCTATAAACTTCTAATAATTTATATTATTAGTTTGTTAAACCCTTTTTCTTATTACATAATCATCGTTATGGTAGCTAGTTCTCGACCGCGATGTATGATTTTGAAGTGATCGTTTCTGTTCAAGGTCACATCAGACCCGTGTCTCACATAAAAATCAACGAGAGAGAAAACTACTGTTTGAGTGTGGACCTGTCTAAGTCCATCATGATCTTTGACCTTTCAACCCAGGCATGTATCATGGTAGGTTGTTTGCAAAAAGCTGCTTTAGTTAGCTTTAGTGACTCTTATGTTTTCTTTACTTTATGATGTTGCAAGAAAAGAATAATTCTCCAATGTTATTTGGAGATTTAACATAAGAAAAAATATATGTTTGATAAAAACAAATATCTACTTGAAATACTTTAAAAATAAAAATTATACAGTTTAGCTTTTAAAATATGCACATTATTTTTTTTTATTAAAAAAGTTCATTTTGTTTTTCTATTCGGTATATAATTACAAAATTGTTTTCCCCCAGCGCGTACCTGGACAGGCCGTGAGAATGGGAAACCATTTCATTTACTCTGTTTACCTCAACAGTCACAGAAAAATGTGTTTGTTAGGTTCTTATGGGTGAGTGAGACCGTTTCTTAACTTTATGATTTTAAGTAATATGTTCAAATATTATACCGTCTAAACATGACTTAGTTCTGACGACCTTGGCATTAAACGTTTGCTCAAACGTGAGATCAAATATTAACTTAAACTACACATACCATTGTCAAGGTCTTTATTCCTTTAGAGATATTTTACACGTTTTTTAACTTGAATTTTTTTCCCCTCTTAATATGAAACGTAAAATGTCAAAACAATATAACAGAGTCTAAGTAGTATTGCACGGAGACTTGTCCTGCATTGCCAGTCTAAATTTATACTCAATACAATCAAATAGTATCTTCTTTCTCACTTTCTTACTCAGAGTATGTTTCAATTA
This sequence comes from Radix auricularia, assembly GCA_002072015.1. Classification (NCBI taxonomy): domain Eukaryota; kingdom Metazoa; phylum Mollusca; class Gastropoda; family Lymnaeidae; genus Radix; species Radix auricularia. The sequence goes on along the minus strand of MUZC01004569.1, from coordinate 266,995 downwards.
CCATATCCAAGTGTATAAATTTAATTTTTAATTCAAATTTCATCATAATTACCTTTAATCTAGCAATCAACATTGAAATATATTAATTCTTACAACTTTCAATCGTAACTATTGACTGAATGTAATTGATCTTCAATCCCACCATTCCCAGCCTCTGCCTATTGAAGAGATGCACACTTGAAGGACTGAGTGTCGACGTCAGATCACATGATCACAAACTCGTTGGAGCTCTCTACTGCCCCGTGTTTGAGCAAGTGGTAAGTTTTCGTTTACGTCACGCATGTTGTGCTTAGAGTTTTTTATGTTTAAAAAACATTACATTTACTTCATTTTAACGAATTTTTAAAAGAATTTGAAATGTTATTCAACTTTATCTTACATTTTGTAATTTTAAACTTTATGAATATACACACAATTCAACGCTGTTTCTTTAAATACTAAGAAAACAACTTATGTAATCACCCCAAATATATTTCTGTAAACTTGTAAGTGGGAAGGGTAGTTTTCATTAGAATGTAAATGTAGTGTTTAGAAATAAATAAGACGTTGTCGTCGAAAGTCCTTAGAACTTCTCAAATGAACACTTCAAGAAAAAAATACTCCAGAGGCGTCACTAGTGTTGATGTCACCCAGTGCAATAGCTCATGGTGTCACCAGGGCCGCGCAATAAATGCTTGGGCCCCTGACAACTGGGTACGTGTGGGCCCCCCTGGGCTCCAACTCGTGCTTGATGCCTTTTCCCAGGTCCCCACATGCGACAATACTGGCTGCATCTATGAATACCAATATCATAGCTGGTGAGTTGAACCTTAATGCAAATAAACTATTGACTGCTAGTATGAAAGCTAGCGAAAGCAGATGGCGGGATCGAAGTAGGTTACTCGTAACGGTACAGATTTATCAATGCAAAGATTCGGAGTAATATCTGGGTATATTTTTAAACGTACTAGCCTAACGATTAGAGTTAATACATGGTGTACAAGCAGTACCATCAGTATGGTAAGGTAAGGTTCTGTACTTATCCACTAACAAACTTACTATTTCAGTATAACTAGGAGTAAGATCTGAATAGTTAGTTTCTTAAAGTGGAACAGCAATAATCTGTCATTGGTGACAATAAGTTACTGCGGGGAGGAGGACCACCTTATTTTTTCATATTATCTAAATCACGTTTTAGAACAGGACTTCGATCGATTCATTTTAAGATCTACTTTGATCTGTTTGGCAAAAAATGATAACTTTATCCGTTTTGGCCCCTGAAGGATTCCCGTTTGTCACCCCCTGGCAGCAGCTCTGGTGTCACTTCTTCATGAATACCCCATTGACCTCACCCGAGTCTACCCGTGCCAAAAAAATGGAAATATCTATAATTTTACATTTTGGAATCACTCCTTTTGATGGTGTCACCCGGTGCGGTCCGCACCCCCACCCTTAGTGACGCCTCTGAACTACCCAAAGAATAATAGCCATTTCGCCTATGTGAAAAGTCTACACAGATTAAAGTAAAGCTATTGAAAAACAATATTGAATCCCAATCTAAAAGTTTCTCAAATAAATCATGTGCATTAAAAATGCCACTGGGGTTCTGTTAATTTAAGGATTTTTCCCTTTATTTGAAAGTACAACAAAGACTGCAAATAGCTGCTTTATGCTGTTTTGTGGTTTCTCTTTTAAAAGACCCGAGATTACTGTTAGGCTTCGGGTCTAGTAAAGTTTGATCGGCAAATATTTATTAGTTCAACATGTTTACAAAATTAATCTGCTAGTTTTCCTCTCATTATTATGTGTAAGGATTTAAATTGGTTTAAAAACAATGGAGGTGATATTTTATGTGATTCCAGGTTAGTGTGTGCCAGGGCTCAATGGTCAGGGTATGGGACATCATCACAGGTACCCGGGTCATGCAGTTTGGAATGGCTCATAGTAAAAAAGCCCAGGTACGGACAATACGCTTCTATAGAGTTACAAGGTTGAACTTGTCATTATTAAGTCCATAAATACGACTTTTTTTTTACTATACTTTGTTGTTTAAGTCTAATATTTTCATCCTCTTTGATCTACTGGATTTTTAAAAAAGTTTTTAAACGTTTGTGGAAAAATAATATTTAAACACATACAAATAGATATCATTCTTAAAGGTTTCTTTTTTCTAGAAAACTGATGTGCTATGATACAATGAAAACATTTAACGTTTAAAAATACAACGCGTTAACTTAATTTGCAATAGCTGCTAAATAATTTATTTAACATTTAAAAATGATAACATTACCATTTTGACATCAATCGTTTTGACGGAACACAGGGCCGGGTTATTCCAGTGGAGATTGAGTGTATCGCGTTGACAGAGAACAAAAAACGTCTGTGTACGGCAGCTGAGGGCGTCATAAAGATCTGGAACTTTTGTGTTGGAGTCGTGCTACGGTGCGTGGTGTACTGAAGATTCCTGTGTGCTTTGAGTTAGGGTGTTGAACGAAATAAAGACACACTAACTTCATAAGGCTTTATATACGTTTTTATCTATTCTTTTTTTTAAAAAGCTACCATCTGTTCAAATTAACAGCTAAAGCCTTAAAAATCTCATATTTTACAAAAAAATATTTGTATATGTTAAAAGGTATCGTTGCAACTCATTCAATCAATCATTACTTTTTCCTATTAAAAGGCACGATTATTGAAATTCACCTCATTCAAATAACTCATAATTTACTTTATTTACGACCCATACATTAGATTGTTGACTGTATTGTATGCAGAAGCGTAACTGTGTTTTTTGCAGCCTTGGCTAATTTATTTTTTGGGCCTTTGATAATTGGATAAAACGAAATCCAAAAGGTAGGAAAATACTAAATTTGAATACATTGAAGGATTAGCCCTCGGCACCCTTGGCAACTAACCCGGTGCCAAGTCATTGTTACGCCTCTGATTGTATATTGTTGTAACAATGTATGATAGTTGTAACACAATGTCTTACCTTTAAATATGAAATCTCGACCTTGAATACGTTTCAGAGTTTTAGATATGAGCAACTGCCAAAAGATTACCAGCATCGTCATGGCCAAGAACCAGATTTACGTCACTGGCTGGAGTAAATACATTAACGTGTTTAGTGACTTCAAAGGGGAGGAGGCTATTAAAAAAGTAGGAGGAGCTAGTCAAATGTTTGCGCCATTTTCTCGTTAAGTTTAAATATCAAGAAAAAAATTATTTTCGTTTTAGCTTTTGTTATAAGTACCATCAGTTTGCTAGCGGTATCCTAGACCTCACTACCATAATTGTTGACTTTTCCTCCTCATTTCCAATACAGTTTAATTAAAAATGATGGCTACAACCTTCTGTCCAATTTCTACTCTAAAGCTTTGAGTAAATAGTATGATCACGAAACATCTTTCACAAGCAAACATCCCACAGCAGGTATCAGATAATTCTTTAGCAAGGACCAATCATGACAAATGAAATAAACACTTGTTAAATTACGGAACGTAAATATGGCTCTCTCTCCAACCATTCTATAATATATTGTTCATACCGAATAACTTCAACGCTCTTTTACCTCTAACTATTTTTTCCTCTCTCCCCTTCTTTATCTCTTTATCTAGACACTGCATCAATAACTCAACTGTCGTTTAAGAATTTAATTAGAGCCATGGACATGACGTAAGCCCCGCGCCATCAGTGACTCCCCATTCCTCAAATTTGTATGGCCCGCTTCTTGACATGGAAATTTTTTAATCATGTAAAATAAACATCTTTTGTTTTCATTTAAAAATTCTTTTGTTTTTCAAGCTGTCTTTTTATTTACACATCCCCAGTCGTGGTCGGTAAAACACAACGATGACTGCCTTGCATTGTGCATATTGGAACCAAATCTCATCGCCTCTGCCGCCTACGACGGTAGCATCATTGTATGGTCACGAGAAACAACGGAATCCTATTGCAAGTATGACTAGTACACTGATTGTGTAACACGGGTGCCTTCAAACTGAATCACTTTCACGAGACAATAGATTTTTTAACTTAAGTTTGACAAATAAAAATAAACAAATTCTGTGCTCACCTAGTTTTGTGATCTATAGTAAACTACAAATAACAGATAGCGTATGGTTTTGGTTTATGAGATGATTTATGTGTTTTTACATTGGTCGCCGTTAACCACATACGCATAGTTAACCAGGGGGTGATTGTTTACTGTAAATTACAAAATGCATGTAGCAAATGTTTTCTGTGTGAAGAATCCTGGTTCAGTATTCTTTAGCTCTTCTCCCCGCCCCCACTTTTTTTTCACAGATATTCCTAAAACTGTTTAAAGATAAATATTTATGTTTCTACTTTCATAAAGCCGAATTGTTAAATGACCAGTCAAAATATGCAATGTAATCGTGTGGTCTATTTTCAGAATGCATGCTTCGTTTGGCAGTCTACCTGAATTAGACACAGCCGTGAGAGGTGGTGGAAACAAAAACAATATCATGTCTGTAAGTGCTTCAGCTCGTATAACATCCTTGAACTTTGAAAAGGACCTACACAGTTATTTATATAAGTACTGTTCTTGTTTTTTTGAACGATGACAGTTTTTTTTTTTTTTTTTTTTTTTTTTTTTTACTTTTATATTTAGTTTTCATTATAATCTCTTGAAGTGTTACATTCTGGATGCTTTTAAAAAAAAAAAAGTTTCATTTAAAACATTTTTTCCTAATTATCATCTTTATTCTTTTTTCCTTGATGAAAGGTTGCAGCAGACATGGAGACAGCTGACCAAGACGACGGTGATGAAGAAAATCAGGGCGAGGACGCCTTCATGACCATTGGGAGACATCTGAGGAAAGAAGGTGGATGGTACAGACTACTGCGCGCCCTCAAAAAACGTCAAATCGAGAGAGAAAAGGTGAGTAAAAAGGATTGTGTGTCGGGGAAAATGTAGACAAAAAAGTAATTCTTATGGCAAAGATTCAGTATAAGATTTACTCATGTTTTTCATGAATATGCTAAAAGCAAAAAAATTTAAAACACCACAGCCAATTTAGAGTGCACATTGGCTCCAGTGTTAAAATAATTTTCAACAGTAATTTCCTTAAGTGTCTGTTTATTATAATGTGAATGTTTATTTAAATATTAGAGGTATGTTATTACCTTCATGTAAAGCGATGTGGGTCGTTTCCTTTTAACTGGGATACAGCGCTTTATAAATTATAAATTTATTATTATTTTTAAATCTTAGCAGTAGCGCCAGTATATACTGAGACATTTTAGGAGCTAATTTTCTTTCAAAAGATTTCTGTGGCGTAATGGATCTCAGATATAGCACTAAATCAGACTCATATCAAGATGATGTGTGATACTTTTGTAACTTAACTCCATTAGAAAGGATTTCCTCAGATATTTTAAGCATTATCTATCCAGCTTAGCCACAGTTGATGTGTATGCTATTTCTAAAATGAAATATGTATTGGGAAGACCAAACAAAAAGAAGTAAAAACAATAATTTTAATAGTTTGTTTTGTGTTACTTGGGCGGGCCTCGTTACGCTTACAAAAAAGATATAGTAATGTATGCAAAATTATAAAATGTAAAAGAGTAAATTAAACTTCGGATTGATTATCTGACACCAAATAACAAATAAAACTTTTGGGTTTCATTTTAATACAATCATTCATAATCTAGCTGACGTTTTTCCTCGAAAAAGCGTTAATTTAAAAAGGTTACCCTTAAAAGGGTCTTGACCTTAACTGTATATCTTGCTATACACAATGAACAACTGCTACGATGTCTGAAAAAGATTGTAGCCTCAGGTGACTCTTGTGTAATTAGAGGATATTAGCAGTGTAATAACTCAATTGGCTTCGTATCTCACGCAACAGAGACGAGCTGCTCTGGAGCGCAAAGATTTCAGCGCAAAGTACAAAAAGAAAAAGAAACGTATGAACATGCAAGGCCTGAGTTTAGTTTACGAATCAGCTGTCGAGTGTCTGGTGTTTCTGGAGACCAGAAGACCGATTGACCCTCAGACCGCTACATTAATCGCCGGGTGAGAAAGTGTAATGAGCAGCTCTATCTATGATACGGTATAATTATTGTTAATTCATATAAGAAAAATATCATTAAAATCTTGCTACATGTATTTTAATTCAAAAGCACATTTCAGCCAAAACAAATATCGAAATATTATAAATATTATAGATAAATGTATGACAAGGTAGGAAAATGAAGAATACATTTGGTTTGCAAAGGGATCCACGATTATCCTTGAGTTAAAGAGTTACATTAATACTCTCTGAAAGCTGAAGAAGTTTCTTTGTGTATTTTGAAACGAGTATTTCTTTTTAAACATTGCAGCTAAAAACGGTAGATGTATTAATAAACATTGTATGAAAGTATATCCTATATTGACCTATATGAATAAACGTACCTCTTGAGATCTAAAACAAAGAGTCTATTTATTAAAGTTAGAGATCTTTAATTATAAGCTGAAACATTTCAATGAGTATTTAAGCTGTTATCGTAAATCTTATTCACTGACATGTATTTTTTTTCAAGGGGCGCCGAATGTTGGTTACGGTTCTGGTCCCTTCACCCCAAGGGAGGCCTCCTGGGACAGTTCACGAGCACCAGACGGAAACTAGAGAGCATCGGCTGCATGACAACAGACAAAAACAACGAATACCTCATAACGGGGGATACTATGGGACTACTGAGGGTATGGAGATAATATGGGACTACTGAGGGTATGGGGATACTATGGGATACTGAGGGTATGGGGATACTATGGGATACTGAGGGTATGGGGATACTATGGGACTACTGAGGGTTTGTGGATACTATGGGACTACTGAGGGTATGGGGATACTATGGGACTACTGAGGGTATGGGGATACTATGGGACTACTGAGGGTTTGGGGATACTATGGGACTACTGAGGGTATGGGGATACTATGGGACTACTGAGGGTATGGGGATACTATGGGACTACTGAGGGTATGGGGATACTATGGGATACTGAGGGTATGGGGATACTATGGGGCTACTGAGGGTTTGTGGATACTATGGGACTACTATGGAACTACTGAGGGTATGGAGATACTATGGGACTACTGAGGGTATGGGGATACTATGTGACTACTGAGGGTATGGGGATACTATGGGACTACTGAGGGTATGGGGATACTATGGGACTACTGAGGGTATGGGGATACTATGGGACTACTGAGGGTATGGGGTATTTATGGGTCTACTGAGGGTATTGGGATACTATGGGACTACTGAGGGTATGGGGATACTATGGGACTACTGAGGGTATGGGGTATTTATGGGTCTACTGAGGGTATGTGGTATTTCAATTTACTAAGGAGCTTTTAACCACATTCATTTCTTACAACAAATCTGGAGACGGACTGTGTATTCCTTTTGTTTCACTGAGAGGGACTGCAAGAACTAAAATCTTTTGCTTTATGAAGAAAACCCATGAACAGCTGTGTAGTTTCTAAATACCAATCTAGATAGCAGATAATGTGGAAATTAAATTGCCTAATTTATATGAGTAGTGGATATCTAGTTGGTAGGTTGACAAGAAAAGTTCAATATTTCGCATAATCTTATTTGATTGTCATTCGAAACATGAGTTTTTCTTCAAGGAACAGCTTCAAGTTGTCTCATACGCCTAGTTTCAGATACAATCGGTACATCTACACGTTATAAATGAACGATGAATAATAAATGATTTAATGTTAAGGAATGTTGTTCATTTCCTACACCAAAACATTTTTATTTTAAAAAATAATGCAATGAATTTACAAGTCTGTCAGGTGGTATTGCCAATATTGACTGTGTCATTTCAACGCTATATACCCTCACCTTTGTTTTTCCCCGAGTAGATATGGGACATCAAAGAATTTTGTAACGCTGATAAGTTAACTCCGGAGGAGCGTGAAGAGAGAGAGAAGCGCCTAAAGAAGACGTTTGTCTACACGAGACTTCCTTTCAAACCTGAGGAGATCCTAGACACCATGGAAAAACTCAGAGAGAAACGAATCTCTGTACCAGACGCGAGCAAGCCGAGGAAAAACCTCAAGTCCCCGAGGCTGGTGAGAGGGATTTTTGTGTGTGTGTGTGTGTTGTTACTGTAGTTGTAACACAATGGGAAAAAAATGAATAAAATTAACCTCCTTGCTTTTTCGAGGTAGTTGTTTTACAAACAGACTTGATTGAAAATCGCTGCAATTGTTAGTAGGGAAAAAATATTCCAAAACGGTGATGAGGCTAAAAACAATAATGATATTCGTTTCATGAAAATACATGCAATTTTAATTCTTTACAGCTTAGAAACCTATTTATTGTATTGAATTAGGCCTAGTTTTGATAACATAAAATGTCAAGTTGGTTTCACTATTTATGGAAATGTCCCTAGCTAGCCTCAGATGATACATTGGCGATTGCTAAATTTCTCGACCGATCAAATTGAAGCATTAACTATTTCATCACAAAGTTTATAAAAAAAAAAACACTTTTAAAAATAAACATGACTTAAACATCAGTCACTGAGAATATAATTTATAAATTTGTATACTTTAATTTAATTTATCTTAGTTCAGGAGGTAGCAAAATGTTTTAATGTCTTGATACGATCGCTTCTCTGTCCATCAGCTGAGCAGTGTCAAGTGTCACACGCAACCGATTGTGTCCGTTGAGCTGATCGATGAGAGAAACATCATCATCACTGCCAGCCTTGACAGAACCGTTCGCCTGTGGACCAAGAACTGCACTTACATCGGCACGTTCGGGGAGATCTGGAAACCTATACCCACTGTGGTTGGGGCTGTCGTGTAAGCTAAACAATAGCTGATGTGTAAGCTAAACAATAGCTGATGTGCAAGCTAAACAATAGCTGATGTGTAAGCTAATAATAGCTGATGTGTAAGCTAAACAATAGCTGATGTATAAGCTAAACAATAGCTGATGTGTAAGCAAAACGATAGCTGATGTGTAAGCAAAACAATAGCTGATGTGTAAGCAAAACGATAGCTGATGTGTAAGCAAAATAATAGCTGATGTGTACGCAAACAGTAGCTGTTGTGTAAGCATGTAAGCAAAACAATAGCTGATGTGTAGGCAAACAATAGCTGTTGTGTAAGCTATACAATAGGTGATGTGTAAGCAAACTATGCATGTCGTGTAAGAAAACATTTGCTGTCGAGTAAGCAAACAATAGCTGATGTGTAAGCAAAACAATAGCTGATGTGTAAGCAAACAATAGCTAATGTGTAAGCAAACTATGGTTGTCGTGTTAGAAAACATTTGCTATCGTGTAAGCAAACAATAGCTGTCGTGTAGGCAAACAATAGCTGTTGTGTCAGCTAAACAAAAGGTAATGTGTAAGCAAACTATGGTTGTCGTGTAAGAAAACATTTGCTATCGTGTAAGCAAACAATAGCGGTCGTGTAGGCAAACAATAGCTGTTGTGTAAGCGAAACTGTCATTGCATTTAAGTTAAGTTAGAGCGTAAATAATGTTGCCATGAAAACCTTTTGTTGCCCGACATATATTCTATTGGGACACCGCGTTATATCAATTTCCTTTAACAGTTTTACTTGATAAAGTATGTTTCCTCATTTGCCATCAGTGAAAAATTCCCTCGCATTCCAAAAGACATCCAAAGATGCGCATCAGCTCGGTCTCTGGCTACTCTACACAATGGGAAAATGCCAAAATGGAGGACAGCTTGTTACGTGGTTAGAAGACATATCTATGAACAACGCAGGGTAAGTAATCTGGTCGTGATCTTTTAGCAATCTTATAAAAAGGAAAATTGTGATAGGAAGAGTTTACCATATATCTCTCAACATGTTGTGTTTATTTGAACATATTCTGCTACAAATGAGATGTCCTGTCTACACGTGTCAGATTCAATGACCTCCATCTGCAGGAGAAGCAGCTGGAAGAGGCCAAGGCCAAACAGAAGGCTGAGAAACTAGCCAGGGGCGAGCCTGACAGTGACGAGGAGGAGGGCACTGGGGAGAAGCCAGTCAGTAAAATACTGGGAAAGTACTACGTCCCTAAACGTCGCTACAAGGGCCCCATGGTGATCAAAGACCAGGGTCTCCCACCGCTGGTTATCTTCAAAGGGAAGGTGAGATTAGTGGGCATTTGCTATTATGATACAGTTCATGTAAACAACATTATTTTAGGCATATGTAAGGCTATGAGTTCTAAACTTTTCGTTTTTAAAGATTACTAGAAGCCCAAATCCATTTCTAAAAGTTTATTTTATTTTTATTGTGTAATAGATAAGTAATTTTTACATACAGGGTTTAAGATATAAAAATCTTCAAGTCGACTCTATTGTTTTTTTTTCTTTTTTACGTGCAGTTATTTTCATTAAGAATTTAGTATTTGATTAAAGTCACTTCAACTGCGTAAGTGATGTAACTGAGATTTTATGAAATGACGGTGACATATATTTGTACCACAGTGCGCACCTTATCAGACAACCCTCCCAAAAGCCTTGTATCCCATGGATCCACTCTACAGGCCAGCAACGTTCTTTGACATAGACAGTCGTCGACCCCAAGGAACAAAAAACAAAAGACAAACCCGTATGGTGAGTCCAAGTATTTAAACTCACTTAGCAAATGAAGAGCTTAGTACTAAATGTACTTAAGTCACAATTTACGCATTTTGAGATAATAAAGTTTTTTTTAATTTTTATCTCTCTGACGATAGCATTTTAATATTTTGGGCGTTGAAAAAGTGGACCTAATACCATTGAATTCTTTTCAACTTTATATAGTAGATGCTAAATGTCCACTGGTTAGTTTGAATTTGACAAAAATGTGACTTAAGTATTTTTAGAACCAGGGTCTTAAAATATTTCTTTTCTTATCTGCTATATAAACTACTTATATACTACAGATTATTGCGCCCAACACATATTCATGTTTTTTGCCTAGTCTTACATTTTTACTACAGCTTTTAATTGTTCATAGAATGTTTGTTGTCCTGGTATGATCCGGCAACTCACCCAACGCCCGAATTCCAGACGGGAAGAACGAGAGTTTGTATGTGCCTGTTCTTGCAGTCGGAAAACGAAAAGTGTTTTTATATTTATGTCTATCCGATTGTTGTATTAGATACTCTTTGTGTTCTATTTACTACAAAATTGTCCTCGGCTGTTTTCTATCAAATAAAACGAAATGATTTTCACATTCAGATAAACATACTCTCTTCTAATTCATATTTTGAGTTCCGTCAAAATGATTTTTGCATGGATTCTCTGCCCATATTTATTAACTGATGTTGTCGCAGATGATGAATCAATTCAACCTCATCTGTGGTGATCCGACGAGGTTTGGTCAGCAGAGTCGAAGTCAGTCAGCGTCCAGCTGGAACTCGACACCAAACAGAAGGATGTCACAGTGTGAGCGACTAGTAGCGAATTGTTTGTTTTTTTTAATCCTTTATATTAACTTGTGGTGTCTGAGCCGTGCGACCGACCGACCGTGCGACCATGCCGAAAAAACTTTGGATCGATTTTCAACCCACTTTTTCGAACGCTAGTGAGCTGAAATTTTGAAGGCAGACTAATGCCAATGATAAAAATGATTATCAAAAATTCAAATCGATCGAATGGACGGTAATTGAATTATTGAACTTTTAAATTATTTTATTTATCCCTTTATGTCGTGTTAATTTTTTGAGATAGAGTGCTGTGGTGCGTAATATGTTCAACAACCTTTAATGTCGTGCAAGAAGGTGCACAATACATTGACAGTACTTTTTAAAAATATATTCATGATCGGTCCGCATTATATTGAACACGTTTTACGAGACATAACTAAAATGTTGTATTTTCAGATTGCTTTGCCATGTGTATTTTAATGAACATCCTTATATATATGTCTCGTATACGAAAACTTGGTTTTTGGCGTTTTTTTAATTTAAATTTTACCCAGTCATTAATATGTACTTACTGGGTTGAAGTTGTTGAAACTCAGCGAATTATTAAGAATAATAATAATAATAAAATAAAATAGAATAGCGGATCTAAAGAATGTCTTCTTCTTACATCATTGGCATGATGGTGTTTGAGAAGAGAGTATAAAGATTGATCTCCTGTTAAAGTTAACTCTATGATTGACAACTCAAGAGCTGGTTTACCTCTGATAGTATTACTTCGAGTGGATTAACTGAAATATATATCTTTATAGAAGCCTTACTTAAGCGTTAAAATCAATAATGTGTGATTATAGCTCGTGTTTAAATTTCAAAAGGTTAGAATTAAAATGCAAGCTTAAATCGTACATTGAATATAATTTTAAAAATTAATTTTTTTTAATTAAAAAAAAAATTGAAGGAAAAAAAAACATTTTTGAAAGAAAGAAACAATTTCTTAACATATTTTAATCTTTGGATTAAATGTTGAGAACTGGGTTAAAATATTTGTTTTATATAAGAATTATGTGCCAAATATAAAGGGTAATAAAAGTGTGTTCTCTCTCCCCCCTCTCTTTCTCTATTGGTTTTGCAGCAAGTACCATAAACGCTGATCAAAGCTCCAACCGAAGTCCATCATTTAAAACTAACAACACAAACCTGAATAAAAGTCCTAGCCCAACAGGACAAACACATTGGTAAGTGAATGATGTTCAAAACAATCCAAACACATTGGTAAGTGTGTGAAGTTCATAACAGGACAAACACATTGGTAAGTGTGTGAAGTTCAAAACAGACAACCACAGCTATTAACATTGGTGTATGATATTTAAGTGCTGGTAAACCATTAAAACCTTGGTAAAGTGTTCAAAGAATCAAACTGTTTAGTTTATAAACCTCACATATCAACTCCTTCAAAACTCTGGCCTCTCAGGTACGACACGGCAAACATAGATGAAGCCATCAGGGACATCAGGAACCGTTTGCTCTCTGACTCTGTCAACAAGCCCCGCGACCCGTTCGACCACTGCAGCCAGCCGTCCATGTCGGACAGCACCGATACCTTCACGGACACCACCTGCGAACGTTACAGCCGCCCTGCCAGGCGAGAGCTCCGCGACGCGCGACGTTGGAGTCCCAAGTTCCCCGGAGACTCGGGCAGACAGCGGGGCGCCACCGGAGACACGTTCAAGCTCGACGACTATTTCAGCAACGTTAACCCAGGCTACGGCTCTACGTACACGCCGGACACAGATCCGTATGATCTGGAAGCGCGGCGCATTAAATGTGTGAGGGAAGCACTGCTGCAGGATATCGCTGAAGACACAGATGAAGACGCAACAAATTCGGAGAATTTTGATGACGATCTTGAAGACGATGATGTCGCTTCGTTGCAGACCGGGGCGTCATACCAAACCCATGCATCCAGCGCCCCGGGGGGTCTGTTCCCAACTTTGAAAGGTAAACATTTCATGGAAGGGACTGGTTTGAAATGCTCACATTTGTTGTAAACCGGCTGTGATCACAGATTCGATTTGTGTAGAATTATTTTATACGGCTTACAATTTGTTTGGGAGGCTTTGCAATACTTAAACACAGTCAGGTAGGCAGTGAATGAAATCGTCTCAAACAGAGATAATATAAATATATTTGACAAATTGCTCAACTGTTTTATTATAGAATGTGTGAAACATTATGTAGCATCTGAATTAAATATCTTTCAGGTTTGAACAATGATAGCTTTACATTTCTTTTACAAGTATAAAAGCTAAAATATATTTTAAGTTAATTACAATTTCAGTTATGCTCAAACATGTTTTATATACCTTACTTTACTTTACAGTGAAGCTAATTATTTTTAACTCAGGGTGGTTTTACCATTTTCAAAAACAACTTACATGCTGTAAAATTTATTTTACATATATTTTTTAATGTTTTTTTATTACAGTATACTGTTAAAGTTAAGTTCACATATCATTTACTTTCTCTACATATATATATAATTAAAACTCAGGGAAACAAATCTTTACGTGTTTTATAAACATCTTTGACTTTTATTGGTTAGGAAGTTAAGACTTCATGTTTAGATGGGATTTTGTTTGTTTTGATGGTCATTTTCAAAGACGTATTAATTTATTTTATTATTTTATTTATGTTTTAAATTTTTATTTATATATTTTTATATATATTATTTTTTTGGAGATGGGATATTTGATTTACGTGATGAAATATTGGAGTCTTAGAATATACTCATAATTTTCTGAAATTCATACTTCGTGCGAAAATTCAAAACATTTAACACTTATAAATGAAACAAGCCAAATTAATTGGATAATTAAATTTAAAGGATACAAAGATAGTGAAAGAAAGAAAATAAGAACATTATACATTCGAACTAGACATTGATCATTTCACATAGCAGGAATCAAAGCCTTAAAAAGCAATTAAACACTGAAGTTCAGAGAGAAAAATCACGCACAAAACAGTTAAGAGGCCGTCCATAAATGACGTCACGCAAATTTGGCCCATTTTTAACCCCCTTTCCCTAGTCACACGTCTTCTCAAAAACTTACCACCCCCCACCCCCCACAAAAAAAAAAAAAAAATCTTCCAATATGTCGTCACAAATTTCCGCCCTTCCATAAAAGCGTATTGTCTATTTTAATTGAGCATGTTTCAAATCCCTTTTTTATCTTATGTATCTTATCTTATATCGTAACACGCGTGAAGCCATGTAAAACATCATTAAATAAATTGTAAACAATAAAAGTTAAAGTTTTATTTAAAGTAACACGTTTTGATGTGACGTCTAATTTCTTCAACGTGACCACCTCCCCCTAACCCCCCTCCCCAAACAAGGTGCGTGACGGCATATATGATATATGGATGGCTCCTTAGACAGAAGACAGAAATATTACACATTGTAACGCGAGACAAATAAAAAATGCGCTATTTTTAGCGCATTTTCGAGAAGTCGAATTTTCGAGAAGTAGAAATGCGCTATTGTATCCGTTTTGTCCGTCTGTCCGTCCGTCCGTCTGTCATCACCCTAGATCTCAGCATCCATAAGTCCTAGACCCATGATGTATATATGTTTTTTGTATGTTCTGACCTGCCATTTGTGCATCAACACTCAGTTACTCGATCCGACCTCTTGTAGTGGCAGTAGAGCTCCTGGAAGTATGAAAGTCCGAGACCCATGATGTATATATGTTTTTAGACCCATGATGTATATATGTTTTTTGTATGTCCTGATCTGCCATTTGTGCATCAACACTCAGTTACTCGATTAATGCATTTTAAATGTTCATTTAGAAAAGAAACATGCATGGTTTCACAACTTTGAGGATCACTGCTTTCCACGTGTAGCACGTAGAAAAACGCTTTGGGAGAATATATTTCATAACTTTGGCGCTTGTAATAATTTCCCGTTTATTAATTGTTTGTTGGTGTGTGTGTGCGTTCTCCTCCCGGGATAACAAGCCAAGTTTGAATGTGTCAAACCCAACGACACATTGAAGCCATTATTGTCATGGCAACGGAACCCATAAATCATCGGGGATGGCATGAGCTCTAACAGATTCTCAAACTTTGCGGTTCGGACTGCAGTGTTGTGTATGTCATTGATTAATTACGCTCAAAAGCCACCACAAAATACAGTATAGTCTTAGTATACAGCAACATTACAGGCTGTGCATGATGCAACATTGCAAATGGTCACGGATTTTAAGTCATTGTAACTTAATGGAACTTGTGAGTTGCGCACGGTGGTGTGTTTGGTGGTCACTTTTGTGTTATTAAAGTTATTGGTTAGTGGTGCGAAAGCGTGCAAAAGTATTAGTTTTTTGTTGTTGACGTCATTAGAATATGTGTAAAAGTTTAGAGAGTTTTTGTGTAGACGGTTGTTGTGGCAAGGTGGGACGCCATTAAGTTTGTTTTTTTAAGCAGTGTCGTGATTTCTTGTGTAATAGGAATTTTATGAATCTTGGAACAAGCGGTTCAGATACAATTATCTAAAACATATGTTGTAAATCTGGCCGTCCGTCCGTCTGTCATCACCCTAGATCTCAGCATCCATAAGTCCTAGACCCATGATGTATATATGTTTTTTGTATGTCCTGACCTGCCATTTGTGCATCAACACTCAGTTACTCGATCCGACCTCTTGTAGTGGCAGTAGAGCTCCTGGAAGTGCCAAATGACCTCATTTTCCATACACATTTTTTAAATTTTATTTCACTAAAATGTTCAAAATTTTGTGCTGATCATTTCTGACTACTTTTTAAGTTAGGGATGATAAATTTTTTCCATTACGCAATCTACAGGTAGCTAAAAAAAAACAAAAAAAATATATAGAAATGCCACCAAAAAATTCACTTACATTAAACGTTGAAAATCGTAAAAAAGCAGGTCAAATTGAAGCACGAAGAGAAGCAAATCGAATCGCTCAACAAATTCGTCGTCAAAACCTACTCATTCGTAAAAGAGAACAAAACCGAGATACAACAGCACCTCGAATAACTCGACAGGATCTACGAGTAAGAGCTGTTGAACAACAATAAAATACTGCGGCACGTAGAGTAACACGTCAAAATCTACAAGTAAGAGCTGCAGAACAACAACACAATACTGCGGCACGTAGAGTAACACGTCAAAATCTACAAGTAAGAGCTGCAGAACAACAACACAATACAGCGGCACGTAGAGTAACACGT
Organism: Radix auricularia; assembly: GCA_002072015.1. Taxonomy (NCBI): domain Eukaryota; kingdom Metazoa; phylum Mollusca; class Gastropoda; family Lymnaeidae; genus Radix; species Radix auricularia. The sequence goes on along the minus strand of MUZC01004569.1, from coordinate 250,361 downwards.
CAAAATCTACAAGTAAGAGCTGCAGAACAACCAAGAGATACGACAGCACGTAGAGTAACATGTCAAAATCTACAAGTAAGAGCTGCAGAACAACAACAAAATACTGCGGCACGTAGAGTAACACGTCAAAATCTACGAGTAAGAGCTGCAGAACAACAACAAAATACTGCGGCACGTAGAGTAACACGTCAAAATCTACGAGTAAGAGTTGCAGAACAATAACAAAATACTGCGGCACGTAGAGTAACACGTCAAAATCCACGAGTCAGAGCAATGGAACAACAACAAAATACTGCGGCATGTAGAGTAACACGTCAAAATCCACAAGTAAGAGCTGCAGAACAACAACAAAATACTGCGGCATGTAGAGTAACACGTCAAAATCCACAAGTAAAAGCTGCAGAACAACAGCAAAATTCTACGGCACGTAGAGTAACACGTCAAAATCCACAAGTAAGAGCTGCAGAACAACAACAAAATACTACGGCACGTAGAGTAACACGTCAAAATCCACGAGTCAGAGCAATGTAACAACGACAAAATACAGCAGCACGTAGGGTAACACGGCAAAATCCACAAGTAAGAGCTGTAGATCAACCAAGAGATACGACGGCACGTAGAGTAACTCGACAAAATCCGCAAGGGAGAGCAGTTGAATAAAATCTAAACACAATTACTGATAACTACATAATGCTGATATCTAACATAAGTACTGATACATAATACGAAAATGCGCTAACACGTCCTGAGTCTAAAAAGGGACCAGGCTTAACATGATTTTTTACTTTGAGTATCATTAATTTTTTTAACATTTGTTTTAGCTAAATCAGAACATAGTCAATGAAGGCATTCAAAAATATATGTATACATGTCAACATAAAAAGGTAAAATATAGGCTATTCTATTGAACCTAACAAGTTTTTAAACTATTATTTAGATAATCAATAGATGAAATATTGCAAGATACGCTACTATAATCAAACGTTAAAAAAATGTAATACAGAAACATAGTTTTAAATAAATAGTGTTTTACAAAATAAAATCAGAGTAGAAAATTCACGAAAAGTAATACAGTTCAACCACATTCAAAAGTACATTTTACGATTTAACTCCCTTGAAGACTAAAAATCTGCAATTCATAAAATATCTTACATTGTCATTTTCCAAGAATAACTTGGACAAAAAAATTCAAATTTAAATTTTACGTTTTTATTTCCCTTTTCTGCTTTAGTTATTATTTATCAAACATATTTTTCTGTTGATAAATGATTTAATGTGTAACTCAGATGAGTAAATTATCTATTAAAAATAAAGAAAAATAAAAAAAACGTTATTACTTATAAAGTTGCTTTTTTAAAACGCCACTTACAGACATTTCGCATTTCGATGTTTTACATGTTAAACTTTACTCATTTGATCTGTGATAAGTCTTTGCTGTTTCCATTTAAAAAAGTGATAAAGAAATGTTTTAAAATTAAGATTGGCGTCACAAGTATTTTTTTAAAAATGTAAGTAATTTAAAGAACAGAATGACCACAAAAAAAAAAATAAACCTGAACATGGGAATCAAAACTGACATGCAAAGTTCTATTACAAACACAAAGGGTGAGGGGAAATAATAATTACTCAAATTAATGCATTTTAGCACGTATTATGAAATTCTCAAACGAGAGTTAAATGAGGTTCTAAAGTTCAATTTAATTTTTTTCTTCTTTAACTTGATATAATCTAGCATAAATTTATAGAACAGAGTTAAAGTGGCACACTTTTCTAAAATTTAACTGAAGGGTTTTTTTAAGCCAAAATAATTTTGATGGAATATGCATTATAATTTTCTTTAAAACGATATCTTCACAAACTATTTCAGTGCGTTTTACTGTAATTAGTTTATATTAAGACTTTCATATTCCGACAATGTTACTCTTCATGCAGAGGCGTAGCTAGAAGGGGCGTAGAGGCGGCACAAATTTATAAGGAAGAATTTGTCAGCATTTGAAAAATACCCATTTCCAACAAGCTCCAATTATTTCTTTTGAAGGGTAAAACCAAGGTGAAATTAAAATATTATTAATTTCGAGTCGTAACTAACGGATTCGCTTAATTTTTTTAAATAAAATGTTATTACAACGTGGTTGCTATAACTAACGCAAAACCGTTCAAATATTTTAAAACGGTCAAAAAAGTTATCGATTTTCATGGACAATGAAGCGGCATATGTAACAGATGACACTTCAATAAGAAAACTGTGTACACACACACACACACACACACACACACACACACACACACACACACACACACGCACGCACGCACGCACACACACACACACACACAATACAAACAAAGCCCAATAATATGTGCTATTAACATCGCTACAATTTTTTGCGTGGAACTTGGACATACGCAGAATGATGCGCTAACAAATAATTACATGGCATGGTAGTTCAAATATTGTTTTTAACTTGCAAGAAGTAATTAATATTACTATTTCAGTTTTCAGAAAATTATTGTAAGGTAAATTACTGAAAACTAACTTTATTTTGTTTACATAGCATTAAAGAACCACATACAATTTGCGTTTTTCGTTAAATTGCAGTTAGTCATTAAAAATGTTATCCCTATCCAATTAAAGTAATTTATACATAATTTGAATTCGTCTATTTTATGAAACAGTATTACCATTCATAGCAAGAACAAGAAAATATACACATTTGTCCGCTAATAAACACAACAATAACATATATAATTTAGAAAAAGGCATACTTGAAAATTTCAAGCGTCTTGGAACAATTAATATCTGAAGAAGTAACTAGTAAAACGGTATCAGATGCTGGAATCTTGTTAAGTTCAAAGTAATCTTTTTCTTTTCTATGTTATCTGAATATATGGGAACCCGCCTTTTAAAAAAAATAATGCAAACAAAATTCACGGAACAAAGAGATGTGCTAATATAGAACGCTGTTATAGAGAGTTGGAGATATCAAAGGAACGCCAAGTTAGAAGGAGAAAAAATATGAGTGAGGAAAATTCAGAAGACGTAGTTCTATTTTTAGAGCAAGAAGTATCAAAGAAATGTTTTCATTCCTGGATGAAATTAGACAAGAAAATAAAAGAACGCGTTGATGAGTTGCATGTCCTTTGCAAATAAGTATTCGTGTATAAAACCAAGTAATCTACTAAATGAAGAATTTAACATGAAATAAATTTCTTTATTGACATTGATAAAGAACACTTAAATATTGAAAGAAAAATGATCCAGTTTTCTAAGGTTGTACACAGGGCCGGTCTTAGCGATTGCGGGGTTTTATGTGGCTTACTATGCGAAAAGGAGTGCCCTGTTTGATTAGGGATCAGGTATTAATAAGTATAATAATAATAATAATAATAATAATAACCCCTTTTCAGACCATGACGGCCTATGGAGCAAGTGAAGACCACCGCGCCCACAATGAGTATAATAAGTGAAAATTAAGATAGGTGGGGCATATGAAAGCGCGGGGCCCACTGCGGCCGCATAGGTTGCAGTGACCTAAGACCAGCACTGGCTGTACCTGCAAGAAGAGGCATTATGTTAGAAAATCGGGTGAAAAGGCCGCCTTGATCTATCAAAATATATTCAAAAGTATATTTTGGAAGAAGCTATCCCCAACCTTATAATTAAGTTGAGGATGTTTTCAACAATTGCTATCAGTGTATCTAGTTGTGATGAGAGCTGCTTCAAACTGATGTTGATAAAAAATTATCTTCGTTCCACAATAAGTTATTTAAGACATAAAAAGTTTTGCAATATTGTCCATAGAACAAGATATTAAAAATAATTTAAATTTTCATAGCATAACACTTGACTTTTCTATTATGAAAGTTAGGTAAGTAAATGTATAAATATGCTTAGATACTAATGTATACAATTTCTTTGTTTAAAAAAATCACATATTTATAAATAAAAAATAAAAGCAGATGGATTGGTTATGTTTTTTGGGTGTAAATTTGGAAAAGGTTTTGTCTTACTTGTGTCTTATGACCTTTAAAAAAAGTATCTCGTTTTTTTTTTTTATAAATGTGTATTTATAGGTGTATCATCTTATGAGGCCTCTTTTATTACTGCATACATAAATAGGGCAGTAATGGTAACAATGGTTTCCACGTTTAATTCGTTTCAATTACAATTATTTATTCATAATTGTTAATTTATATAATAAAAAAAAACATCATACGATCGACTTAAGGGGCCGTCCATAAATGACGTCATTTGATTTTAGATGATTTACATCCCCTCCCCCCTCGTCACACGTAGTCACAAAAACTTAGACCCCTTCTTTAATATGACGTCACAAAGTTTCTCCACTCCTCCATAAAAGCCTTAAATGAGCATGTTTAAAATCTTTTTGTTTTCATTTAAATATGTTTTTAGTTTAAGGCTTCACACTAATGTTAAACGGGGAGGCAATGTAAAAGTCTCGGTAATCAAATATTTAATTGGAAATTTTTATTTAAAGTTGCGTGTTTTATTCTTACGTCAAATGTGTGACTTCCATCTCCTTCCTCTCCGCTGCGTGACGTGTTTTATGATCGACTTCTAAAAGAGCGGCGATTAGGAGACCGCCCTGGGTGGGAAAGTTCTAGCTACCCCACAGTCTTGATGACAGAAATATGCCGTGTATCTGCGTGGGACATGTTAAAAATGTGTGTGGAACACTTATAAAGTGAGCAGAGGCGTCACTAGGGTTGGTGTCACACGGGGTGGTTCGCATGGTGTCACCCGGGGCGGTAGCTCATGGTGTCACCCGGGGAGGTAGCGCATGGTGTCACCCCCTTACAACTCAACCCATATAACTCCTCCGAGTTTTCCAGTGCTAAATAAAGGGATCAAATAGAATTTTACATTTTGGTATCCCCCCTGATGGTGTCACCCGGGGCGGCCCGCCCCCACCGCACCCTCTAGTGACGCCACTGAAAGTGTGTAAATTTCAGCCTAGAAATGACGCTCTTATTTTTCGCCTACTATGTAATTTAGTTTTGTACGACTGATTGGTTCTAGTAGTTTAGTTCTCACCCAATTCGTCCATGCTCCGACTTTGCTACTCAGCCCTCTCTCACCTACCCACCCCCCTTTTTCCCCCTAAAATTGTAATAGTTTAAACGTTTCCACTTTTATAGTATAAATTCAAACGTTATACGCTAACACGAACAACCAGCATAAAAACTATTGGGAAACATAAACTATGTTAAAATCTTAACCTACTTACACGACAAATTTTAAAGCCTTACAGTAAAAATCAGTGAAGCAAGGAGATCGGAGAAAACGACATGGCTGATAGGTAACTGGCTTCGATCTGTTATTTACAATGACAGCTCTTTCTGGTAGTCTATGGAATAGAAGTAAATATTTATAGCCAACATGGCGAAGATAGAGAGTAGCACAGGTGATATTTTTCTTTGGAATATTGAGGACGAATTTACGTGTTTTAATACTATCAAGCCAGGATTCTAATCTATTTTTTTAAGGTTAATATATCTTGGTCGATTTTTAATGTGATAGATCCCTTTATTTCGGGAAAAATTTGGTATGTATTATATAAGATGTTCTGAATGTCGATTCCTTTTTGGTAACTTACTTAATTTTTTTATGCAATCAGTCTGCCTGTCTTTACATTTTAAAGTGTTAAAATTTTTTAATCAATGTTTACATAATAAGTAATGTACATCTGAGAAATTTTCATATAAATTTTAAACATGGAATTTTTCGTTTAAACTTATATTCCATTTTCAGTTATGTGGCAGAAATGTGTGATTAAATAGTAAAGTTATATTTTAGCTAATAAAATAACTTAGTCATTAGAAGAAGATAGAAAACATACAATATTCATTAAAATAATTTAGTTTAAATTAGAAAAAATAGTGTCATTATTCCTTTTAAAGACAATCTTTTCTAACCGAAAATCTACTATCAATATTCATAACGCTTCAAATAAGTATGTGCAATTTGCTTACTTCCAAATGTATTCTCTATCCCTCAAATTCTTTCTGTACGTGTTTGTCTCTCTCTCTCTCTCTATCTCTCTCTCTCTCTCTCTCTCTCTCTCTCTCTCTCTCTCACACACACACACACACACACACACACACACACACTTTCTATCTCTTCCTCCATCACTCTCTTTGTCCATCCCTATTTCTTTGTTTTACTCTTTATACCTTCTCTCCTCTATACCTATCTTTTTTTAAAATCATAAGCCCACAAACACTCACACAGTCGCGCTATCTCCCCTCCCTTGTACATACGATAAGTTGTTACTTTTACATACTTATTTCACTTAATTTTATTCTAATTTAAAGCGCTTAACGTCTTCATTAAATCTAAATCCCCACTCAAAGGCTGATTCCTTCCGCCTAGTGTAGAACACACCATTGTATTCCCACCTCCCCGTGTCTTCTGATCTACTTTCAAACCGCATACCAATACGTCACCATCCCCTCCCCTACCTATGTTATATTTCACACACGACTTCAGATTACCATTTCTTATCTGAACCCCCTTCACCCTAGCTTTCCGTCACTTTGTATTCATTGGGCCGAACTTTCTCTAAATTTAATATCGCCAGCACCGTTTCTTACGATAAATCGATAATCAAAATCGGGTGTATAGCGCCATAGAGTGAAACCTATCCAGCATCAGGCTTGAATACTTCTACGGGGCTGCACGCAAATATTAATACACTTGGGCACACACGCTCGGCATTTCCCGCTAATCAATTGTCTTTATTTTTTTACTCTCTTGGATGACTTCATTGAATTTTTTTCCCTGACAACTGGAACACTTTTTTTTCCTTCAAATCTTGTGTTTTTTAAAAAAAGAAAACCTCTGATTAATTTCGTAAAATTTGAAATAAAATTGTTGACTGTTTTTAAAAAAAAACTAGTAAGAGAAGTTTTTTTTTTTAATTTAAAATAATTTTATGCTCTAATATTAACCAATTATGTTTTAAATATAAAACTTCGTTGTCACTATTAATAACCATCCAATCAAATTGCGTCCAGATGTGAATTTCATTTGCGCCCTGTAGTTAATAAATGTGAATAAACTTAATTTTCTTCATCTTTTCAAAGAGTCAACAAAGTACAAATACAAGTACCCGCGAGATGGTTCTTCTTTTTCTTGTACCTTCGATGATCTCGCCGTTACTGACTTCTGAACAGTTCAATCTTACCTTTGTTAGGTTCAATTTCATTGATTTATGTTTTGTTGTTTTTTTTAAACTTTATTAATTTTTATAGTTTTATTGTTACAGTTTTTTTTTATTTGTGTGCAACTTGTTTTTTTTTTTTTTA
>MUZC01004569.1:197821-242939 GCA_002072015.1 Radix auricularia | reverse complement strand
TATATATATATGTATTTATATCGGGGGATGATGGCTCACATATGGGCTATTTACTTGGCTACGGATGGATAAGGGCTAATGTCTTGGTTTTTCCTAGCCAACTATTTTAATGTAAAAGATTAGCAAAATTTAAATTTTTAATGGCATCATTGCGAAGAGAACATTATCAACCTTTCATGTGGTAGATTTTTAATAACTTACTCTTGATCCTGGCCTTACTCCATACTGTGATGGGGGTTTTAAGCCAATCAACTCATTTTATAATAGTTCTTATAACCCGACCCTTCCTCACATCACCTCAAACCAAACCACGCTCATTGTTTTACATTTATACTAAACACTTTTTTATATATTGTTTTTATCTTTCAAATAAGGTTGTTATTATAAATCCCCTATAAAATAAGGGGAAACAGATGAAAGAGTTGACCATCTTTCCCCATCCTTCCCATCCTAGAGGCAGACGCTGTCATCCGCGATAATTTGAGCGTTGTGGACAGAGTACTTGGAAATCTCTAAAGGGGTAATTGAAAATGTTAACAGTTAAACGAGTATAACAAATACCAAAGACAACATGGAAATACAAGTACAAATAAAATATTTACAATGATGCAATAAAAACAACATTTAAAGATTTTTTTCTTAAAACTGGATAAAAGATAATACGCGTGTCTTCCCTTACAAGGATACACGTGTCAATAAAGTAGATTATTTTTAATTCTTACCTTAATTTTATTTATAAATACAGAAAAGTATAGATCATTAATTTTAAAATATAATTATATTTATTTTTTATAGGAATTTATTCATTATTATGATTTGTGATGTTAGTTTAATGCAACCACAAATTTTAAGTTAAACAACAATTTTCTTTTGACATCAGCTAGAGCAACTCTACAAATCAGGTTATCAATGGATGTAGCAAACAACCTGCAGATATAAATTCATAATACCTTTGAGGCCATAAACTGAATTTGCTCCAAGCCCGAAATAAAAGATAAAAACAGGAATCAAATTAAATTTTATGGTAATAAATTAACAAAAATGACGAGCCCTAGACTTCCCTACCCCGAGGTCAAGTCAAACAGATTGGGACTCCCTGACTCTTCAACACCAGCTATGAGCAGCAGTCGGATGGCGGATGGGTAATTTTTTTATGTAGTCTGGTCTTGTTGACCATAACAATGTTTACCTGTGTTACCATGCTATGTGTTGTTGTTTTATTGAGTGCACACAGCTATTTCTGTATCAATAGGCGTGTAATTAAAAGACTAGATTTTTAGCAGATAAACCATTAAGTCATTGCATTTCATGTATGTATGCTTTTTTTAAAAAAATATGTATAAAGTGATCCCTTTCCTCATATAATGAAATACAGGTGCGTGTTTATTTAAATGAACTGATTTATAAATTCGTTCAAATTGCCTAAATGTTATGATTATTTACGGATACAACAAACGCTTTTTTTAAAAAAAAATTTTAATATATTTAATCTTGGACAATCTTTTTTTCAACTTGACCCACTTTGGTGTTTCTTTCAATAATGAGCTTTAAGAACCTTAATGCTATGAACGGTGGTATATTTACACCAAATTGACTGATTTTGATTTTTTTTTTACCCTTATGTATGTTACTGATCAGAGTCTAATCTACATGTATGTTGATTTCTTGCAGCATCGAACATAAGACTTTAGAGTTTGACGTTGACATACTTGATGCCGTGTTCAACAGACCTGGGAGATATTTTGTCAAGATGACCATTCAAAGCTCAGCAACAAAGGATTACACAAAGGTAAAAACTACACACCTTAGGTAATGATATATACAACCTACTCATTAAATTAAGAGAATTATCACATCATGTCTGTTAATACTAAGTAAATCTTCAGCAAACATCTTAGTTTACAGCCTAATAATTTAACCTTATTTGCTACCACTTAGAGTTGGATGAAACTGACCAACACAAAGCTGTTTTTTGATAACTTTATCCGTGAAAATATTGGAACACACTTCACTCAGATCAAATCAAGCTCAAATTTATTAATTAATTTTTAACTTCACAGCTCCTATAATGTTCTGTGCCATTACTTCAGATAGGAGTTACTTAAAAAATGTCAGAAAATCAAGATTATCATCAGGTTTCAAATGGATGTCACGCATTCTGTCAAAATTACTCAATTCAACATGATTCTATTAACTCATTGAGAATCATTCACAATTTTTAAAACATGTGACTAAATACATCTTTAAAAATTTCAGTAGGGGATTTTAAATAGATTTAGAAACTGTATTTTTGTTTTTCTCGATGTTAAACGAGTATTTTTCTTACAATATGCGATGATACACGATGTTACTGTTGATTTTTCTAATATAATGCTTTTAATTACAAAGTTTCGATTTAATTTTTAACACACAAATAAATTATAGTTATATTAAACAATCTTTTTCCTACAAGTGAAAAAAAAATGAGATGAATAATCTAAGTTACTACTGTGTTGAGTTTCGTAAAATATTAATGAAGAAATAATAAGTAACTTAAATATGAATAACGATTTTATTGGGTTAGGAAACCTTTAGGCAATAATGCAAACAAATGTTTGCAAACAGTTAACTTGAGGTAAATATCTTAGTGGCATTGATTGGGTGTTAGTTAAAAAAATTCTATTATTTAAGTGATTGGGTGATAGTATAAAAAACATTGTTTAAGTTATGGGTGATATTATAAAAATCCTAATATTTAAGTGGTATTTGTTAAATTTTTTATGACAGATCCTACTCAAGAAATGGCCGGATGAAAACTTTAGCAAAGATTACGAGGCTGTGACGAGTGTCGTTAATCAGAAAGGTGTGGAAAACGAGCCAGAAATTACCATGTTCGAAGACAAGAAGTTTACATTTAGACTTCCTGCAGGTGCGCTTGGTGTCTTTTATATACACACATTTAAATTATATTCATACATGCTATAATAATTTTTATACCGTATAATGCTCCATCGCCATGCAAAGTATATACAGAGCCATATACAATATACAATCGACATTACACCTTAACTGGTCAACTCAATGACATTGCAGGATTTTGCAAGAATGATAGAAACCACGATGTGTACCTTCTGTTCGAAGCATTCAACCTCCCAACAAACAGTAAGGATATGGGCAAGAAGGTGGGTGAGGGCAAGGTCGCCATCTACCCGCGAACCAATGCGCCCAGAACAAATCATTCGGTGAACCCCGGAGAGGACATGTATCGGTGAGCGTCATCTCTATCGCGATGGCAGTGGTGAGAGAAGGGGTGTGGAGGGAGTTGTCTAACTCAGTGCTTCTCAAATTGGTGGTCCGCGAACCGGTGCAGGTCAGTTGGCCATCATGCGCCGGTACGCAGAAGATATCAAGAACGGACAGGAAAATATAGTTATAATCCTCTTTTTGAAACCACTAATAATAGCCTTTTACAGTATGTAGATTTTTCAGCTAAATGCACATACAATAAATCATTTCAAATAAAATAAATTAAATTTCACGACCATATCAGTACGGGTAAAAAAGTGCACCGGTCCTTGGAACAAAAATAAATTCCTGCGGATCCGCCATACTAAAAGGTTTGAGAAGTACTGGTCTAATATGTGTCCATATGTAGGTTTTCATTCGTGGAATAGGGACGGTCAAAAATATTGACCCTTAAGTGGTTAGTCTTCAACCTCGTTACTTAAATCTAAGCTTTTCAAATTCCGGGTAAAAAAAATACTAAATCCTCTTTTTTTTTTCTATCTTTGTTTTCCCGCTGTGTTTTACCCGGCTCTTATGTTAACATAATCGAAGTAATCATTAGTATCAATGAATCAGTTACATCACATGACCAAACAAAATTCTTACTTTTAAACAACTTTAAAATATCAAAGTATTTGTATTAGCTATAATTAACAAAATGCTGCCCCTAAATTTTAGTATTTCTTGACTTAGCTACTCATTGGTGTACCGGTATAATATGTAAATTCATTTCTAGCTTTAACTTCTAACCTATTCTCTGGGTCATATTGATAAGAAAGGCAAAACTACTAACATTCATTCCTCCAGGCACACACAAGTTGTCTCCTTACTTAGAACATCGTCAAAGCAAGGGAAGGCGGAGATGCACTGTGGGAGGATGAGGTGTAACTTTGCATTGAAAGAGTACGATAGTGAGGCGGAGAGAAAGAAGAAGAGGGAAGAAGAGCAGCGGAAACGAGAAGAGGAGGAGGCTGCCCGAAGAGAGGAGGAGGAGAGGCGTAGACAAGAGGAAGAAAAGAGAAGGAAAAAAGAAGAGGAAGAAAGGAAACTAAGAGAGGAGGAAGAGAGAAAGCGTCGAGAGAAAGAGAAACAAAAGGAACCCGAGCCTAAAATGGACGAGCTCGTAAACCCGTTTCAGGTAAAGGTCAAGGCTATTACCTTTTAGATTATATATATATATATACCTTCTCTTAATTTTAAACTCATTCACGTAAATGCATGGCTCCGTTGAAATACATTTTTTAAAATGTGAAGCCTTCCCACCAGTCTCGATGCTAATGTTTAAAAAGCACTACTTTCCAGGCCCACTTGTAAAATAGGAATAACTTCTTTAGCGCTCAATAGAATTCTTTGAGAAATCAATTTGACAAGGCAAGAGTACGCCCGAAAGAAGTGAGACCAGTTTTAGTTGATTTCCTCCAACGTACCCGGATTGCAAGCTGCGTGCCGTTTTCAGCAAGACTAGAGATTTCCCAGCTCAGCCTTAGTAACACTAATTTCATATTTTTGCGCCTAATGAAAAAATAAATACCTATCTTTAAGATGTTCCAATACCGCAGATTTAACAAGCCAGATTCGCTTTAGAATGTTGATTAGTAGATGAGAATTTTTATTTCATTAAATTCCTCGTAAGAACATAGCCATATATATTTTTAGTTTAAATGGAGGACTGGGTTGAAGCGATCTAAATGAAACAAGTAAAGAATCAAGATATTTTTAGATTGAACAGCAAAAAAAAACTAATAATTTGTGAAAGAATTGTAAAGGATTAAAAAAAATATTTGATTTCACTTTCAAAAACATCAAATTTACAAGGTAAAAATTCCATAGTTGTTTTTTTTTCATATACTTTTTTTAAAATTTTGTGTATGACTATTAAGCGATTTGTTTACTTTTTTGTTGATTGTCACTAGATTTTTATTAGAATGACAAACTTTATATTTATTTTTTGTACCGATTTACCTTCTTCGATGTTTGTCCTCTATAAGTGGAAGGCTAATCATTCTTTATTTGATACAAGTAAAGTTTATACACTGGTAGGAAAAGCTGAATTTTTCGGACTTTGTTAAAAATACGGATTTTCTCTTAAGGCGAATGAGTTAGTCAACGTTTATAAGTTTAAATAACGGTTTTTGTACTGACTCAATTCTAGACTCGCCCCAAGGTACCAAGAACTCCTGGACCACACGATAAGAGACCACAACAACCTTCAGCTCCGGTCAGGGCGCATTCACCTATCAGTGAATGGGGAGACGTCAATCTACACGCTACCCCACCTCCCTCACCACCACCAGCGGATCTAAGGAAAGTAAGTTTGTGCCAGGCGAGATCGTGTGATTAGATGCTTGTCGACAGCTGCATTCATCACTGTAAACATTGGATATGTTAATACATAGATTATCATGGCATTGCGATTACCAAAAGAAATAAAGCTGTATTAATATTTTAAAATATAGAGGACAAAACTGTTTATATAAAGATACATTTTTATTAAAATCTTATATTCCAAATAATGTGTGATAATTTCCATTAAAATTATAATCTTAAATGCCCTCTAGATGGTTTGATTAATTTCTGTGGTATCATTAAGAGAAGGCTAATCATGTATACCAAATGGGTTTCGTCTAAATTTATTTTTATCTTAAGCTAAATTAGTTCCTTGAACCACGTCAGCACTGAGTGAGATAATTAAACCCAGTAAAGCAACAGGTTGTGTACTGTTAGCAGTGATTGTCTGTAACTTGGCCTTTTACCTTCATCCACAGACCATAGATTCACCTTTGAGAGACTACGATAAAACGACTTACAGCACCAATCAAACATGGCGGCACACGTCACGACCTGGCCACGAGCAAGTTGACGTCATAGTTCATGGGGCGAGTAATCTGCCGACAGCGCCCGGGGGCAAGACGCCCCAGCCGTTTGCCACTGTGTAAGTTTGTGAGTGTTTTACGTTATGTAATTGTTGATGAGGGTTAAAATAACTGAAATATTTTCAAGGCTCCAATTGCATAGACTTTTTTCGTGGCTGCAAGAAAGATTTTTTGTACATAATTTATTTAATTAACATAGTTTTTTTGTTTCTTCAGATTTTATCTGCTTTTGATTTGAAAAACAATAATGTTATTTAAAAATGTTTTAAAGTTCCGGTAACAAAACTTTTCAAATTCTTGCAAATTTCTAGTTCCATTAATATGTTAAATTGTTCACCTTTAAGACAATACCTCTGAGATAAGTTTGATGTGTTTTAGCAAAACTCGTAGTGACATAGAGACTAATCACAAAGCAAGGTCAAGGACACACGCCGTGGTACGGCCGACAAATACGCCGTCCTGGGAGGAATTGGTCACCATGGAGGTCACAGATAAGGAAGCCGAAAAGGAAGGTAAGGTCTCTAGGTTTAACTATTGGTGAGATCTCACAATTAAACCGACTAGCCACTGACAACAGAGGCGGCACTGCTTTTAGTTTATTCTTAGTATCAATACGTTACAACTGGGTTGATGAAGCCCTTTTCTGTACCAGTAAACCCAGAAGCGTAACTGGGTTTTCTGCGCCCTTGGCTAATTTTCATTTTGGCGCCCACGACAAATGAATATTAAAAAGGCAGGAAAATAATAAATTTGACTAAATTGAAGGATAATCCCTCGGTACCTTTGGCAACTGCTGCGATGCCAAGTCGTTGTTACGCCTCTGAGTAAACCATAAGTCGTGTTCTTTCTGGTTTCTGTGTTTATTTCTTGGAGATTATAATCTCTTAAGATGGGAACTGGTTTCTCAATATTCCATTTTTCTCAACATCAAGTAGCCTTATATCACAGTTTGATAGAGAAGATTTTTTTTTTAATCACTACTTCACTTTTCCAGCCATGATTCTTTCCGCCAACGACGCCATCTCAAGATTAGAGCTTGTCAAGTACGCCATCCCGATATCCCAACTACAACCTTTCCACCAGTATCATGTAGAGATAGTCTTGGTGAGTTTTACAATGAACCATTTAACTTTTGGATCTGTTTACGGAGACAAATATAAAACCTAATTATTAGGATTATATTTAATTTCACAGCTTTTATGATGGCGTGCTTGTCGGCTTTTGCCATTTCACAAATGTATCTGTATTTACATCTTTTGTGAAGTAGGTAGACATGGAATATGTTTGTGCAACTATGTGTTTTTTGTTTCACTTTATTATCTGTTTATTGACTGACTGAACGAGTTTAAATCTTTCTTATGCCAAAATTAATTTTGCTGCTTCTCTTCAACACAATCAGCCGTCTAGGTCAGGACAGGAAGGGGTTAAGATGTACGCATCGATCATGAGAAAAGTCAGCTCATTACCCAAAGATCCATCTTCTCCAAATTACCTGGCGCTTGAGGTGGGTAATCGTTTAGTGGCTACTTTGGGATGGTAATTTTACAAAGATCAACAGTGGATTGAAGGCAAACTATAATTAATATAACACAGAATCGATCTCACACTTTATCTGTCAAATACAAATACATGTGCAACATAATTATTGAAAGAGAACTAAAAAACTTAATTTTGTTCACCCTTTCTTTCCGTCCAGGTGTTTTTAAGAGGAGTCAAACTACCCCTGCAGAACCCTGTTGGTCCACTGATAGCAGTGGCTCGCATCGTCCCTGACTACTACAACTACAAGTTTGTTGAGTTTTTTTAACATTTATTCACAGTCATATCTTTTACATCAGAAATTATTTTTAAACAGTGATCCATGAAATGAGCATGTTTTGAAAAAAGTCATAAGACAATGATAAATTAAGCTAAACATTACATAAACACTCGGCACTTGAATACATTACCTCTCTGTCCGCTTCAAGGAGTGACAACCTCTTGACTCAGCCCAGGGCAGCTGGAGTGACCATGTCCAGCATAACTTTCCCCAACCCTCACCCTAGTGCCTTTACCGTTGTAGCGAGGTCTTCACACGGCTACCCACAGGTGAGTCAATGAAGGGTATCGTTCAATATGAGTAGTTCACTTACCGTTACACGTTTGGTTGTTATTATTTCGTTTTAAAGGACAGCTCTAAAGGCAAAGCTAGATTAAAACGACATATTCCTGTAGATTACCGTTGTGTTTATCAACATAACCCAATCAATTAAAACAGAATAGATAAATATATAAAAAAATGCGTATTTCGTGTATTCACAATAACTTTATACAGTAGAGTTTTGTGATTCACTAGACTGAGATGATGTCTTATAAACGGCGAATATATTTCAAAAGTTCAAACTTAAATTTTGATCAACGACAATAATTTTAAACAAATAATTGATAGTACGTTATGATTTTTCTCACAGCTTAGTCTTTTAGGACGACCAGAGGAACAACCCAAATGGAACCACCCGTATCTGTTTTGTGATGAGAAAGACAAGGCCACAATGTTCACACCGACGGCTGCCCTAGTTATAGAATACTATGTGGCCAATTCGGGTAACCATCTAATACACTCTGCATATAAGACTTAACAAAAACAGTATGTGTTTTAGTGCTAGATATCACTTATGTGTTTGTTTCGGTGCAACTATTTAAACAGCTTGATGTAATAGGTGCTGTCATCTTGCATTTCATGAAGACAAATTAGTAGAGTACAAGGGAAGAAACGTCTAAGTCACATTTTTGTAGTTTTGAGATATTCAAAGTATTCAAGTTCAAAATTACACAGATTTGTTATGAATTATCGAAACAGATTTGAACAGCTTATAGGTTTAGACACATAATTTTTAAGTAAAACCTTATTTAGAGCATTCTATTTTTTATCCTCTATCAGATGCTTGGTATAACTAAATGATTTAAAAAATGTCACATAGCCGTTTCTTACCTTGTAGGCCTACTCCTCTTAATATGTGTCGTGTTATTCTTTCGTCAAGCACGTTATTGTCAGCTGGTTTTTTAAATAATGTCTTTTTTAGATGGTTTACATCTTTTATGATTACTAATTCTTCAGAAGTGGAACTAATAACGAGTTAAGCTGTTGAAAAAGGAATTATCTTACATTCCAGCCATGACTGATGAATTCTGGAAGATTCGAAGTCCTGTGGGATTCTCGTCGCTATTGTTAGATCAAAAAGTCTACCAGCAGCTGAGTCAGGAGAAAGCAAAGATGGGGATGAGGGTGGAGGGGGTACCCATCATGGTGGGTAAATAATTAGAAAACTATCATATCATGCCATAAAAAATGGTAAAGAAATGAAAGTATTTGTGAGTAAAAAAAAAAAAAAAAGGTTAGAACAATCATAATAAACAATTAAGATATGAAAATTAGAAGAATTGACAATATTTGAGGTAAAATATTAGAAAAGTTTATTTTCATGATGAGTAAAATATATAATAAATTTTCAAAAAACCTACTTTATACAACAATGGAGATTTCAATACAAACTGGGTAAAATAATAGTAAAGATTATAATTTATAACTATAATCGTTTAAATTAGATTTTTTTTTAATATATCGGGATGTTACAGAAAGGATTAGAAAAATAATTATTGAAATCAAACTATGTTAATTACATTTATTTTAAAATTGCGTGACGAGGTTCTTAACTGATTATCTTTCTCTTGCGTGCAGGGCTCAGAGCTCCGTATGGCAGACGGGAGATCACCCCTGGTGGGAATGGTGTTAAAACTCATTACAACATATGTAAGTTGTCGGACTTTTGCCTGCTATGTGAATATATATTCTTTAAAAAACTATAACTTAATTTTTATACCTCTGAGCAATCTACTGTTCATACATTATTCTTATTCTTAAAAATTAAAATTCCTTCCGCTCGCCAGCAACCAGATTCCATGGTGACCATGAGCAACTTGGAGAACCTGCCGGCCATGGAGCTGCGAGAAGGAGCCGGCACAGCCCCGCACACTGCTGACGTGCTCCAGGTGCGTACACCGTCACCGGAGCCTCAGCGCAAGGACGAGACCCAGGAGGAGGAAGAGGTGGATGAGATTATAGCACCGGGGATGTATCTGCAGAGAGTAGACAAGGATCGCGTGGTGAGTTATTCATGGATCGCACAACTAGAATGTACAACACAGTGTGTTAAAATTTACTGTTTAAAATAGGCTTTTAAAATTTCCACCAGTCATTAAAGTATACATATCCTTTAAAGGGCTGCGGAAATTAACAATTGATAAATCAATAAATCGTAAAAATTTTAATCGATTACAATTAGTTTGATCGATTAAAATGGTATTAAAATTTAAGAGAATATTTCTTTTTTTTTTCCTTATTAATTTATACTTCGTATTTGTGTTATGTGAATAATTGTCCCTCGTATTATTTTTTTTATTTATTTAGAGGTAAGCCGTAAACAAAAATCTTCTTCATTATTTCTTGCATAACAGAACACATTTTATGTGTTACGTCAAAAAATTTTGGAGCCATAAAATTACCACGAATTAATCAATTTCGCGAAAAAAAAAGTGGTCACCACTTAATAATGGGATTTATATATGGTTCCCTTTATACATGGTAATAAAATCACGGAGAGCTCTACTAGAGTTAACATCCTGATTGTTCACCTTACATGCAGGAGTTGTTGGGTTTTTTTTTACTTTGACTTGAACACACGGATAATCAATAATGTTGTCTGTGGGAGCAATCATCATTGAGATCGCAAATTATGGTTTGGTTAAGAACATATGGGTTTGGAGTGATAGAGTTTAAGTTGGTTTTTTTTAAGGTTTCGAACTGAGGCACAGTTGAAAATATTTAGGTCTGGAAACGAGTAGAAGAGACGATTAGGGTATAAGAAGGGCTTCCACGTGTACATAAGAAGATTTACACGGGAATAAGGTATAGGGAAAGAGCCTTTTTACAGAACTTTAACCAACATTATTTTCTTGAGGGAAAAAAACGAATTGTGAAATGCATTGTAATAAAAAAAAATTATAATTTAACTAGAGGGTATGACGTCCAAATATTGTAGGAAAAAAGAATTCATGACATTTTGTTCTACCTGGGTCGAAAAAGACAAGTTCACCTAAAGATTTTTTTGTAGCCTTGCAATAGACATAATTGCATTATTTTTAAACAGCTGACTGCTTTCACTGAACGAAGTTTACATTATTTAGTTTTACGATTATCATTCAAGTAGATATTATTATTTATTTCTAATGTTAATGTTGAATCGATCGTTTTAAATATCTAGTCGAACCAGAATATTAAATTTTATGAAATGTCTACAGAGTAAAATTAGAAACCGTTTAAAACAATAGTTACTTGCAAATTAAGAGTAAAATCCGATACTGCACACATTAATTATATTTTAACTTTACTTTGACACATTTTTTTCTCTCCCTTTTTCATTTAAACTACAGGAATGTATGAGCCATGAATATAATACAATGTAACCATTCTTTAAGTTTTCTAAGCCTAAATTCCTTTTAATGTGATCGCTTTATTCCTCAATAAAAATCCTTCAATGTAAATGTTCTTCTTCGCCCTTTCAGCTCGTGTATTATTTTGTTCATTTATGTAAGACTCACTTATAGGGAAATGTTTCTTTTATCTCCCTTCAGCCACTCGCAAGTTTAAAATTAAGAATTAAAAAAAAAAGGCTAGTCGAAAATAATTAATTCTACTTTTACGATTTAAAAACGTCCAGCTGTTGAACATTTTATTTTTACCTGCAGCGAGTTTGTTTGTTTATGTATACACCACTTACAAGCACAAAAGAAAGCTTTACTCTTATCAATCTGAAGGCCTTTACAAATACTGAACCAATACGTCGCTATGTACAGGTCGACACTTTGTAATGTTGGTTAACAGACCTCTTGACTTGCATTCAATGCCGACAGGCTAAACAAGCACAATAAAAACAACCCTATCAGAGCTGCCTAGTTATTTTCTATATTAATTTGCCAGGTGTTGATTATGTCAATACTTAATCGAGTTCAATTTCTTGTATCTATTTTTCTGATAACTTCTTCAACATCTGCATGAAAAGGCTAATCTTAAATATTAATAAAAATAGTAAACGCAATGAGTAATGTCCCCATTAAGCTGCGCGGCCGCGCAGATATCTGGCCGACGCCGCGTAGTGGTTAAAAATTACCGCGCAGCAAATTTTGATCAGAATGATATAATCTGTGTTTGTATGGTGTAAATATTTTGACAAATTGTTTGATGTGCAACTTTGCACACGATTTTATTACTTTGCACAAAGACCTACGAACCTTATTGGCAACATGGGCAATTTTCTTTATGTAGGCAGCAATGATGAATATATACAAGTTCATTTTTATTTCATTTGCATCATATTAATAGCAAGTGCTGTTTAAGAAATCATCCAAATGCTCATGCTCAATAAATAAATCTCTTTTAAGATAGACTTCTACAGCTTAAATTTGAATTCCAAAGACTCAGAAAAAGTACGCAGCCTCAGTTAAACCTCTATATAATGAGACATCGATAGTTTCAGCAAGATCTCACTCTCCTTATCTCTGTATTATCATACTTATCACAAAATGACATTTATTTCCTTAAATCTCTTCAGCTAGGGTTAAGGACCCAAACATACGCAAGTTTATAATAATCCTTTTATAAATTATAAGAAAGGTTGACAGCGGATATTTGTACTATAAACTGCTATGTTTTTCTTTCTTAGCTCTCTAAAGATGTTACTGTAAATACTGACTGAGAATTACTTTAAAACCCTGACTAAAGCGTTTCCTATCTATTCTTCTATAAGCATTGCAATGATAAAAGCTCTGATAAATAATCTGCAACTGATCTTACACACCATTTTTAAGACGGATTAAATCCCATCTCAACAACTGAACTTATAATAGATACATGGCCTAATTTTATAGAGAGACGATCTTATACTCTTAACAATCTTCAAATCTTGAACATTGCAATGCACCCGTGTTAAAACACCTAATTCTACAGGTTATCGATTTAGAAGAGATCGGCTCTCTCCCCGTGTTTAAATCACGGGATCGTGTGTCAACCTTGCCCATTGAATGGCCTAAATTAGGCATTTGTATGCGGCACACTTGCCAGGCCCCGCGGAAATTTGCGTGCTAAACTCGGAGTTTTATTAGCGCCTTGATAGAGGACCCGTTGTTGCGTGGTTACGGCTGTCAACAATATGGCGTGTCATAAAGGGGCATAAGTCAGTAGCTGTGTTTCTAGAGTGTAATAGTTGTGTGTTTTAAGTTTAGATAAAGTTTTTCATGGATAGTTTAATTTAAAAATATACTGTTTTAGAAATTCTATTTTTTATTCGACAATATGTTTGAAACTTTTCAAAATCTTCCATAAAGTATTTGGATTTGTTGCAAAAACAAACTTTCAAGCTGCGTGGAAGGAAATGAAAAACCCTAAAGTTTGATAAAAGAGGAGAAAAAAGTTTCCTTAAAGTTCAGGGAAGCCTGACCTAGATAAGAGAACACACAGTTTCTGTTTCAAGTGTTCTGACTGTTTATGAGTTTTCATTGAGGGCAGGTAAACGGGTCTAGCTGACATGGCAACAATGTATTATCGCCCCTACACATCGGAGGTGAGGCTTTATATGACTGTTCACTGTTGTTTACGTAACAAACTTGTTGCATATATTGAGAGATATTTCTTCTTAAGCATTTTCGACTCCCTAAATTTGTTTCAGTTGGGTCTTATAGATGATTCAAACAGTTGTTGTTTTTTTTTAAATAATTATTCTTTAAATCGTCTTTGCTGCTTTAGTGGTCATTTCATACTTTAGTCATAACAACTTAAGAGTTATCATTATTTTCTAAATTTAATTTCATATTGTTGACTAAACAAATGAAAATGGCAAAGTCATTCATTCGTGTATTAACCACCTAAGATTCACTGGGTACGACCCTCAAACATTAATATTTCTATATTCAAGCAATAACAATGTACGCACGTTATCATAATTGAGAAACATGATTTTAAAATGTAGGCCTAACTTCTTATATTAGTAGTTAATCGATTTCAAAGAAACGTTTGCAATTAGACTGAAGCATAATTTTTAAAAAATTTATATTTCCATTGGTCTTGATACTGTAATTTAAATTTTAATTTTTTTTTGAGAAAATATGTGATTTTTTTTACACTTGAACAATATTTGAATTTGGTAAACTTGGCTCTGCGCACATTGGGTGTGAAAACGCGTGCTATTGAAGGAGTGTAACAGTTATATTGTAACTATACCAACGAAACCAAGCATAACAAGAAACTTTGGTTTAAAAAAACCTCAATATTGATAATTTGATAACCACATCGTCAAGTGCTACAGACAGAAGGTTTGGATTAAAGAAAACATTCCTTTTCCCTGGAGAAAATCCTTCTTTAATTATTTTCTCATTCCGAATGGATACTTGAATCGGAAAGTCAGTGCACCAAGAGGAAAATAAACATTTTTTGTCTTTCTCTTGTTTACCCAGCAGATAATATTTCCTTAACCTGATTGAATGATAGAAAATCAATAGGCGCCATTAATTTGATGACGGTCTAAGTGTGTTGATCGACGCTGTAATCTGGTGCCATAATTGTTTGCCAAGACAATCAAAAACCACTCAGCCTGGACTAATAGCTTTTTTGTTCTTTTGTCAATTGTTTTATTGACAGAAATCATATTCATATGTATTTTGTTTAAATATAAGGTGCCATCGAGAGTAGGGTTTTATTTAGTTCGTTTGTAACAACAGTTATGGTATCTTTTAGAATTTGGCGGTTTAGTTCGTATACAGAATAAGACATGTTAATAAAGAACAAAAATTCAAAATTTAATTTGAATTGAAAAAGACAAACTTTTTAGCATTGTAAATTGAAACCTTAGTACATCAACTATTAATACGCAAATTGGTGAGGGCTATTGTGTATATGTAAACGTTAGTCGATTAACTAAGAGTTAAAGCGTCAAAATAATATGAACTATTGTGTATTTTAACTTGTGACATAATATTAGTCTAACTTTGACACTACGTCGTGTATTTCTTTCCTTCTCAGCCAATCAAAGATGGGGAGCTGCCTCCTTACAACGCAGTGGAGTCCATCTTGCCCGAGTACCAGTACATCTTCGTTGACCCCAACCCCAACACAGACAGGTCAAAGAGCAAGCCACCGCCTCCCTCTAGGCACATCGGCCCCCCAGAGAGAGGGCCGTACACAACGACCACAATGGCCACTAGGTCAGTCTCCTCAGTCAATTTTTGGGGAAATACTTTTATGAATAATGTACTACATCATCACTCTACTAATGTGGTCATCGCTGTCATGGACAAACATTACTTTACAAATAGAGGCATCACATTCATGAACAGACAAACATTACTTTACAAATAGAGGCATCACATTCATGAACAGACAAACATTACTTTACAAATAGAGGCATCACTTTCATGAACAGACAAACATTACTTTACAAATAGAGGCATCACTTTCATGAACAGACAAATTCTTTTTCAAAGGTTTTAAATTAGTAGAAAAAGTATCTTAAAGACAATAAATAGCTTCTGTCATAACATACGTGTCATATATCAATAACATTAATCAAATACAATAACAGTTCCCTGATATAAGCTAATAGAATCAATATCCCAAGCGAATGCATCCACATGTAATTAAAAAATGTTGTGTTCACCCATCTGTCAGTTAATACCAAGTATTTGAGATTGTATTTTTGACATAAGGAAGAAAGGTCTATGACAAATTGCTCTAACTGTGGAGAAGAAGTGGGGGCTCTCTAATCTCACAATAATCTTTCAACATAGTTGACGTCATATGCATAATTTAGTCCAAGATAAAAAAATTTGCTTTAGAGCATAGCAAAAAATTTAGTTCAACGATTAAGTGTTTTTAGTAAACACGTGTATAAAGTGTACATGCCTGTTTTTTTTTTAAAACCAAAATATTAATTAATGCGACTTTTTAAAGAACCTTTTAAAAAGTTTTGTTTGAATGTAATAAAATCTTATCAAAGTCTCTGACATATGTCAGGGTATAAGCCCAAAGTTCAATTTAATCAGTTTACAATGATTGTATACTTTCTCAGGGATCCTAATGACTTGGATCAGACCCATATGAATGTTTTAGATTACCAGATGAGAGACCTTGATAATTACAGAACCGCTGTGCAGAGGATGGGACAAGACATTTTAACACTGAGGTCGCAGGTAAGATCCATGTTCATTAGAGACCCTTAAAACAAATTTATATATAATAATTGAGGAAAACAGATTGAAATTATGCCAAGATTTTAATACTAATATAATATGCAAAATATTTTATGATCTACAATCTTTGTACTTCATTATGTCAATGTGTGTGTGCGTGCGTGTGTGTGAACATATAGACATATGATTTATTGTGTGGAAAACTCTTTGTTAAGAAATAAAAACTATAATTTTTTTAATATTATTATTATTATTTTTATTTTTGTTGTTGTTAACATTAACAGATCCGGCAG
Organism: Radix auricularia; assembly: GCA_002072015.1. Taxonomy (NCBI): domain Eukaryota; kingdom Metazoa; phylum Mollusca; class Gastropoda; family Lymnaeidae; genus Radix; species Radix auricularia. The sequence continues at coordinate 226,234 of MUZC01004569.1, read as the reverse complement.
TTGGAAGGAGAAAACAGCAAACTGAGAATTGATGTCCACCATTACGATGACAACCGGAAGTTGCTAATTGATGCAGCAGATCTGGATTCACTGGCAAGACCTGAGCTCCAAGCAAGATATGGTAGGACTTTGAATTGATGTTTTTGAGCCCGTTGCTGGGTTAACCAAACAACTTTGAAAAGGTCCATCTTTTAAAATAGTATCCAAATAAATAAAAAGTTTACACAAGTTAACTATGTTGAAGATTATGAAGTTATATTAATTTTTATTACTAATATCTGTCACTCGGAAAAATCGCAATGTTGTCTCTCTAAAATTTTTGTCCCATAACTCTCACCCTGATTTCTCTCTCCTGCTCTCTCTCTCTCTCTCTCTCTCTCTCTCTCTCTCTCTCTCTCTCTCTCTCTCTCTCTGTCTCTCTGTCTCTGTCTATGCTCGACTTGATTTCTTTCTTTTTGTCACTTATATCTCCATTTATTTCTCTCTTTTCTCTGTTACCAATTTTTTCTCAACTTTCTCCTTCACTTTATATTTTCTCTCTCTCTCTCTCTCTCTCTCTCACACACACACACTCTCCATCCCTCCCCCTTTATGCTAATATACAAACAGAAAATGCCTTTACACCTTTAGAAAAAAAATTAAATGTTTTACCTTTATATATTTTTTAAAAGTAACAGAATTAAATGTAGTTTAAATGATACATTTTAATCTTTCTACATAACAGCCTCATTGCGACAGAAACTTGCTGTACAGACAACTGAATTGAAAGATTACAAGACCAAAGTACAGAAGTTACAGAACGAGCTTATCAAGGTAGTCTACCAGGAACACAATCATATCTGGTTTACTATAAGAGCTACATGTTCTTTTTTGTTTAAACTTATATCCATCATTAAATGTATGTTTGTTTTCTTTCACCTAAAGTGTATTATCTTTCAAAATAATGGCAGATTTTATTTTACATAACTTCGCATACGTTTTTTAGGGATAAATTTATGATCATAAATTAACAAAACCTAATTTTAAAAAGAGAAAAAATGTGGAGGGTAGCCTCATGCCTCTTCAGCGTTGAAATAATCAGCAATCCTAATCATTTCACTTTTATACAAAATTCAAGGGCTTCTTAAGAATTCGCTAGTTGCTGTTGTTTTTGTTTTTTTTTGTGATTAAAAAGAATCAACTTATGCCATATGCCATAATGCCAGAAAAATGACAAGGAAAAAGACTATTTGAAGATGACTCACGCCCACGCCTCACAGCAAGAACTCCTCCAGAGATTGCAAGACAAGGTACAGAAGCTCAGGAAGCTGGAGGAGACATGCAGGAAACAAGAGAAAGTCATTGAGAAGCTTGAGGGGGTCTTGTATAGAATGAAAGGCAAATCTAATAAAGGTGAGCTACCATCATTAACATCAAATGTGGGAGGCATGTGTCTCTGTAGTTCAAAACACATGGTAAAACATTAACACAAATCACGCTTCGTCTTTGTTCTGATCGGAACAGTGATTCATGTTTTAAAATTATCTTTAGTGTTACAGCTGCGATTTATTTCTTTACCTTACTTTAATTAAGGTTTTATCCAAAAATAAGTTTGTTGAATATATATCTAGTTTTAGTGTGCTGTCGATTTTACACTCTACACCATGTTGTCAAATAAACATAAATTAGATATTCAATTAAAATTTAATGAATAATTAATTGTATTTTTTCTTTTCATCTTGAGATGGTGCAATGAATGATGTAAATAGTGCCTTAGCCGATGAAAACAAACGTTTGAGAGAGCAGATTGAGGATATGAAGGTCTGGTTTTTTTTTTCTTCTTTCTTTGTTGTTTTTATTTGTTCATGCAAATAAAACCAGGTTTTGTCATGTCATATAATTCATAGACATAAACTGCTTTATATCAATATAAAATAACAGTAATACCGATTAGATTGTTGTTTTGCTATTTACAGGATCAGATGACAAGGGCAGGGATGGGAGGAGGTGAAGATCTGGAGAAACTTGAACTCTATCAAGCACTTGAAAGAGCTGAAGGAAGGATTATGTCCCTTGAAAAACAGGTTTTAATTAATTTTTTTACATTAATTTTATTTTTTTAAGTAGCAGTTTTTGCATTGTGATTTCATATATGATGTTAAACTTCTTACAAAAAGTTTTTTATAAATATTAAAGACATGATGAAGATGTTTGATGGATAAAAAATTGGCAATTTAAATTATTGGGATGAAAATTTGTAACAACATAAAATTTTATTTTTTAAATTACTTTAATTTGAAATAACCAATAGGTTTACCTTATTGTCTCAAATTAAACACACAAAATATAATTTAGAGAAAACTGAATATTTTTTTTCAGCTATTTGTTTACTCTACACTCCTAATAAATAATAATTTCATAACTTTTGCTAATAAAGATAAATCTTTTTTTCTTCCTGTGAGTTTAAGTTATGTTTTAGCAAGAGTTTTAGTTCTCAGAATATTTAAACCTGTTATCCTGACCTATGCAGATAAATTAATTTTGCTAAATTTTTTTAAAGATATAATAGATCTATATATTTTAGTAAACAATTATAGCTAATTGTGTAAAGTTTTACATATAGTCTAATGTGATTTTTGTTTCTTTTCCAGCTTCAAGAAAATGCTCGCAGTTGGGGAAAGGAGAAAGCTGATCTGAATATCCGCATGAATGAAGCTGAGCATGGATTTGGTAGATCTGGTGGCATGGTTCTTCATGATTATCCTGTTTTGGTCAGTATTTTATTGAATTTAGCATGTTTTAGTAAAGCAGTAAATTTGAACAAAAGATTGTTTGTAATTTGGAAATTGAAAATTGGGTGGCAAAACTAAAATAATATTCTTAAATTAAATTTAACAAATTTCTTATTCTTATTTTTGTACCCTTCTAAAAATTTGTCATTGTTTTTTTTTTCCCACAGGATGCTGCTTACGGAAGATCATTTACTGTTCCATCAAGGCTGGGTCCCTTGTTGAGATAAACATTGGTTAGAGTTGTTTGTTTTTTTTTTGTTTTTTTTTTAAATTTTTTTTTATAGATTTGAGAAGGAAACATTCTTTTGTTGATAGGCCTATATTACGTTCTAAATTAAACAAGAATCTGACTTTTATCATTACACAATAAAAATCTTGTTTGTATTAAATTTAGCAGATTTTCTTATAGTTTGTAAAATGAATAAAATAAACATTTAATTGCTGAAATAAATTGAAATACTGTCTGATATTTAAAAAATTATTCTTTTTTTTTAAAAATAAAATTCCTGTTAAAAACATTACAACATAATGTATCATTGTTCTTTTATTGCTTCCTTCTGCAAAACTTTACTTCAAATCAAAATAACTCAATGTATTTTTACCTTTTAAAGGATTTTAAATACTAAATTTGACAAATTATGTGTTTAAAATAACTTTTTTACAGTCAAGATTAAACATGATAATTTAATGTGTAACAAAAATAACATTCGTTTTTGCCCTCAAAGAAGCTCTTAGCATTTTATTAGCTAATTATTTACCCAAATTTGCCAGTTAAAATATAATTCTATACTTATAAATTTAAGTTCATTTTTTTTGTTTATGCTTTTTTCAAAAATAAGATTGCTAAAATTATTGATTTTACACTAAGAAAAGCTTTCACCTGTTAGAAATGATGAGTTTAAATTTCTACCATTTATAGTTGTATTTTCATTCATTGAACTTAAATAATGTTTCGTTAAAATATTATATTTAAAACTGATAAAAAATTTTAGTCATTTAAGAGATAATAATTTTAAAATGAAATTTAAAATATTTTGAACAATACATTTCAAAAGATATATATGCATCATTAAAAATGTTTTTAATTTAAACAATATTTAAGAGCGTCTCAAGTCTGTAAATATTCTTAAATTCCATTAAATAATTGTAAGTGTACTAATTACAATTTGTACATATTCCCTCAGCTGTATTTTATCTTTGAGCCTCATAAGTAGAATGTAAATTGTGTGTGAGAGTTATGCCCAACATTAATTACATGCATTAAAATGATGGAGCACCTTTTACTTTACTGCATAATATGGCAGCCTCAGAAAAAATTAATGTATCTTTTGTGATGTAAAAATGCCTGTTTTCGTATGAATAAAACAATCCTTCTATATTTAATTTGTAAATATTAAATAAATTAATTTGGTAGCATTGGTTTTTTTTTTAAAATTGCTAGCATTAATATTGTCTTCTATTGTTTTAAATCACCCATCCAAAATTAACATTATAATTTTGATAAAATATGTATATTTAAAATAAAACTTAAACCGTTTAACCTGCAATTTTTTTAATTATCTTAGTTTTTAGTTTTAATATGTTAATGAAAAGGAGAATGGTATGGACTTGTTGGCATATTATTCAGATTGTACATGTATTTTCAGCATGAATTCCTATTAAAACACTCCTCTTCAATTTAAATCTGTTGAGTAAATTATGAAAGTTGATTGTTCACAAGGAACACTTCTACTATCATAACCTACTTTCAATTGTCTTATGTCAACAAAAATCACTATCTACGCGGTATGATACTAAAACACAGTACATAAAATAGAACTACATTTTGGGTAAAATGGATTTTTAATGGATAAAAAAATTACAAGAGTTCATTAATACTTTCTATTAAAAGGTTTATGCAAGTTATTATTTTTAATTTTTAAAAAGTATCTGCTCCTTCAAATTCGATACTTTAAAAATAAAATAGTCTTACATTGCATTAGTAATTATATGTTTTTATGTAGAATTTGTATTTGAATATATAAAAGAGATAACAAATTGGATTTTTTAAAAATTATTTTTTTTAGACTTAAATTAAGAAAACTTTGGGGCCGTCCATAAATGACGTCACGTACCTAAGGCCTAATGAGTGGGAGGGGCGTCGAACATTTCTGACGATGTGTGACAAGGGGGAGTTTAAGATATGTGACATCACATCAAAACGTGATACATTGAATAAAAGTTCCCCTTTAATATTTTATTGCTTTCAATTTATTTAATGACGTTTTCAAAGGCTTCACACATATTACGATATTAGAGTGCAGTTTTACAATAAATAGATATACATAGGTAAATGACAAAAAAGTAATTTATAAAATACTAATCTTCAATTAGAAAGTACGGCTTTTAATTGAGGGCTCAAAGCTTTGTGACGTTATATTGGAAGGGTCTAAGTTTTAGTGATGAAGTGCTACGTGGGGGGAGGCGCTTAAAAATCGGCCAAAGTCGCGTGACATCATTTATGGACGTACCCTCATATTGTGATCGCACTCATTTTAAATGACAAGACACAATTCCTCAATGTTTATTTACAAAGGTATAGACGAAGTTGTGTTTTATCAATATACGTGAAGCAAAATTAGTCTTGTATACCAGCGATGATTTGTCTCTGAAAGTGTTGCGTAAATGTAACCTCATCCAGTTTCAACCATTTACATTTTGAGTGTAACAAATCTACCTGGTCCGTCCACCTACCGGCTGGTACAATAAGTCGGCTATCAGGTGAATCCGCCCGGTCACAAAAGGCGTAAACTTTCCCGAGAACGGTCTGAAATTCATCAACCTCACCTTGTAAGTCAACTTCTTTCGAAACAAGTCCCAAAAACACACCCAGAAAATATCTATACAGCTCAATGTCAGCCTGGGAAAAAATCTTATGCTGTTCTTTTTGGAGTTGCGTTGCCGACAAGACCGCTTCCAAAGATTCTTTGCATTCTTGTTTCTTATAATAAAGTATATCCCCTGTCATCCAGTTCAGTTTACGTTTCAGTATTATCAAAGACTCGTGAAAATATTCTGTGATCAAAACTAAGTCAAATCGCTTTTCTGTCTGTTGTATGAAAGACGCAATGTAGTTCTTGTCATTGAAAGGGCGTGATAAGTCGTATCCCAAATCCATGGATTGGCGGTTGTTTGTGAAGGAGAAGTAACCCTTTGTTTCGTACTTTGTTGGATTTTCCAGGAACGTTTTCATCGGAGTCGTTGAATTTATTCTGGTCAAGTAGGTCATATTAAACTTCCGAAAATACGTGAACGACGAGACGAATTGTCTGAAAGGCTCTCGCAAAGTTGTGAATTTGAACGTGTCGTTGTGGAGGTAGCGAAAAATGTGATCACTGTAAACGTGGTGATGGAAGACCATATCATAATATTTTATTCCAGAATGAAGCATCAACTGCTTCGGGTGCACAGGCGGCCTGCGGTTGATGTGCACGCCGACAGGAAGTAGCGGTGTCAGACCGTGAGCCCTGCAGTACTCTGCCAGAATGGTGAAGATCGTTGTGCTAGCAGTCTTGTGGTTCTTCAAGTAATAGACGTGTTGTACTGGCGCTCTCTTGTGAACGAGGGGCACGTTTAGGCGCTGTGATGGCCCGAGGGATGGGAGATCATTCGTGGAAGGGTCGAGCAAAGCTGGCGTTAAATAAACCAGGGCTATTGTTATACCGATTACCAGTGACCTGTGAGAGTATATGACCAATGAATATTTTAACTTACTGTTACTGAATTTTAAAATTGAAAATCTAGATCTCTTTGTCATAAGCAAGCTTCAAAAGGACATGCTATTTTAAACTCTTTTATAAGTTAGTACTATTATTATTCTTATCTAGTAAAGCTTAGTAAGCACATCCTTGTTTACAGTTTAAGATTCAATGTATTTATTTGAAAACAGTTATGATAAAAATGTAAATGGTATGCACAAAGCGGTCTTTGCAAGGAATGACATCGGATATCGTGTTCATTAAGTTTCCCCAATTGTAGAGGGTTAATGTAATCGCACATTTCTCTGAGAGCCAGAAGTAACTATCAATAGAGCTACATTTGGCTTCCGAGCTATAGGTTCCGGACTTCTGTCATAGAATATGTCATATTTTCCACAATAAACACATAAAATTAACCTAATAAAATAAAACCAACTACATTTCCCTACCTCGTCAATACAGATAAACAGCGCAACAGTCCTTGGAGCAATGGAAACATTTATCCCGGTACGCCGCATTAAAGAGTTTGAGAAGCACTGATTTACGCCACATATGTAGCTATATACCCACCAGAAATATTATTTTTATTTATTTTTTTGGAGGGGGGAAGTTTTAAAACCATGTTTTTCTTTAAATATTTTGTTCTATTTTTTAAGGGAACACGATAAATATTAGTCTATACTAGGGCTGCGGATATTATCCATTAATTCCTCGATTAATCAGTAAAAAAAATTATCGATTAAAATTATTTTAATCGATAAAACAGCAATTAAAAGTAAAGAAAATATTTGAAACAATTTTTTCGATTTATTAATAAATAGTAATAATTAATAATAGTTTTATTTTTACGTATAAACTTCTCCATTTAAAAAAAAAAGATTTTAAAGTGTATTGACTTTAAAATAAGCAGTTTTTATAAGGAAAGTGATATTTAAAAAAATAAACATTGTTTTAACTTAATAAACAATAATTTTATTAAAATTCATTGACATTAAATTGAATTAGTTATATTTAAAACACAACTGTAATACATACAATATTGTTAAATTTAAAAACTTAAGTTATAGGCATTTTATGAAATTTTCAGTTTAATGACGTCATAAATCTTATTTTTAGCCTTAATAAAAATTATCGATTAATTATTCGGTAATTTTTCAATAGTTAACGATTAAATTTAAATTAATCGATAACAGCCCTAGTCTATACCTATAATAAATGTTAAGTTTTAGTCGATACAGCTTTGAACTCGATTCTTTGTAAGTCTGCTCGTCGGAGATATTAGTTATTAGAGGTTGACGAACAGGTGGCAAGAGACACAAATGTGTTCATTGTTGTTGACTCTACTGATCATGATAGTAATTATTTACTTCATTTTACAGTCAAATGGAGGGAGATTATTTTCTATATATCTTAACTGGCATTGAGATCTCATTAATTCATTAAACTTTTGCTTTGAATGAATCAAACACAGTACGGGACGTAATATTTAACAGATGCACTGACTTATAACTAGCGAAAATCCTATAAAATCTACTTACCATTTTGCCAGGAGCCCCCATGACGACAAACGTGCTGTCAACGTCCAAAATAGCGTCGTGTATGTCATAGATGCTAATCTTTATTTACCAGATGCAAACGTTACAATTTAATGACGCAAAATCATCGCGTTTCCTGCAGTTTACCTCCATTTAAGCAGCGGAGAATGGCTTCACCGAACCGTCCAGGTATTTACTATTTAAGTTTATACTTCGCCTGTTGTCCTAATAAGCTAGTACGCGACCCGGCAGAACGGTACACACCTCATTAATTGTATCCCAGTGAAGTCCTCAAAACCAGACGTCAGGGCACAAATCCCGTTGTTCTCTTGTTGTTAATGACAGGGGCGCGTTCGTCAAACAATTTCGGATTTAATAAATGACATCGCCAGATGACAGTGAGAGACGACAATTGATGACACATGAACTTACATTATAATTTTAACTTTTAATTGGAAATGGTTTGAAAATTGGAGATTCCAATGTAGCAAAGTTGTTGAAAGTTGTGGCATATTAACTGTTAGGAATGTTACTATTGCCCGAATTCTTATTGTAACAAATGAGTTGTTTTTGCTCTTCAAATTTTATTAAAATACTACAAGCTTAAGGGAGGAGCACTGCAGCACTGATAAGTGGTTGTTGCCCTCGTATTCTAACAAACTGTTTATGCATCAAACACAAAATAACATCGTAAAAATAGAAATTTATAGATCTATATAAAAAATTCAGATACACAAAATAAAAATATTCCCCTTTTTAGAATAAAGAACTACCAATGATAATTGGTTGAACATAATAGTAATAATAATAATAATATGATAATTTTTATAATTCAGTACCCCAGCAAGGAGCAAGGCACACAGCGGTTCTCATAAAAATAGTGAGACTGAACACACATATGTTATACATTATACATGCATTCAATATTCAAAAATCATATCTTAACAATAATATATGATTACTGATAGAGTGCACATTAGCTAAGTTTATCGTTTAAAGAAATGTTCCAATGTTGAATTAATTTTGAAAGAAAAGTTTGAAGTGAAGTGTTTTTAATGCAGCCTTGAAGGCCTTAGTATTTTAAGTCCTCCAAATGAGTTATTGTAGAGAATCCCATTAGTTTGGGGGCACAAAAAGTGAAAGACCTTTGGCCAAATGTTTTAGTGCGAGTCTTAGAATAGGAGATAATACGTGTGTCTGCAAAAGAGTTTATCAGACGAGTGGGTGAGTATACGACGGTAAATGTGGTAAAGAGAGATAGGGCGTCGGTCCCTCCCAAATTAAAATGAACACGTTGTTTGTGAGTCAGCTGCAGCTAGCCTCATATGAGACCAAGCCTATGCGAATATCAACATAAGCCGACATTTTAATTATAAAGCTTCAGGGCCGAACATCTCTTTCCCTTTGAAAAACTAAAATAACATTTTACAAGTAAATATATGCTTCGGTAATACGGAAATAATTCAATGGTAATAAAGGGAGATGCCATTAAAAAAATCATGTTAAGCCTGGTCCCTTTTGGAACTCAGGACGTGTTAGCGCATTTTCGTATTATGTATCAGTACTTATGTTAGATATCAGCATTATGTAGTTATCAGTAATTGTGTTTAGATTTTATACATATTTTTATGAATTTTCTTGTGTAATGAATATACCTGACATTTTTTTAATTTAAAAGTCATTTCTTTACATTTTAAAAAAATTTATTTTCTCTTTAATCTAACTAAAAGTCACCACAAATGATGACGTAAAACTCTCTAAACTTTTACACATATTCTAATGACGTCAACAACAAAAAAAAAAAAACTTATTCTTTTGCACGCCTTCGCACCACTCTTGAATGCTTGAAAAGTGATGTATTCGACTTCCGGCAATGGCGGCCGTTCCCTGCGCCAGTGTTACCTCTCGATTCGCAAAGTTTTTTGGTAGTTTTAACGGGGTTTTTTAACGGATCGAGTAACTGAGTGTTGATGCACAAATGGCAGGTCAGGACATACAAAAAACATATATACATCATGGGTCTAGGACTTATGGATGCTGTGATCAAAGGTGATGACAGACGGACAAAACGGGTGCAATAGCGCATTCGACTTCTCGAAAATGCGCTAAAAATATTGAATTCAGAAAATTTGAGGAAAACCGACATTTTCTTAAATAAAACCAATTAACAACTAGACAACAAATTGACACATAAAAACATTATTTCAAATATTTAAACAGATTTCTTCTGTTTAATGACCCTCTCTTTTATATTCGTAATAGAAATACCGATGTCACGATGACTGACTGCAATTAACATCTAAGTGGGGTCCAGAAAAGAAAACGGAGTAAAGAAAATCGAAAAAGAGCTTCTTGGTAATGTTCCTAAGTTATACATATTTTTGTCTCGTCTATGTCTAGACCTAATTCTGACGCTAGTGCTAGTGCGTTAGCCAGTGGAAGTTGTAGCGATGCTGTTGATGACTGTTAACTGGAAAATAAAAATAAAATAAAAATAAAATAAAAAAAAAAGAAAATAAAAAAAAAAAAAAGACTTGTCTGACTGCAACTAGCTACCTGAGAACATTATTTCTGAATAACCTGTAACAGCTACGAAAAAACGATAATTTAGCAAATCATGAATCTAAATCTTCTTTATGTGACTATTCTGCTGAGAGGATGCTAGACGCAGTTACCTAGGAGTACATAGTTAATAATTGCGTGAAACAGAAGATTGATGCCGACTTTTCTTTTTCAAGGCGTCATTACTCAGATAAGACCAGGTATCTATCGCTGTCACTTTTTAGTCGAAGATTAAGCAATGGTAAAACTTGACCTCGACCTTGGCGCATATTTTCTAAGATCAAGGGTTCAGTTTCGGGTTCCTTGTAAGATGTTAGGGAAATTGGTGTTACTGAAGAAGGGTTCAATGACTGGAAAAAAACACAGTTTAAAGAATGACAGAAAATGATAATCTGAACGATCACAGGTCAGCATTAGCGACACTAATAACTAGGACGAATGATGGCGGCAGGGTTGACAAGATTCTTGTTCTTCAAACAAAAGAAGAAATAAATACTAGCATGAGGTTTTGATACGCAATGTGGTGGTCGTGAGTTGTGAGGTCACTTTCTGGACTCAGATTGCCATTTACAGGTTCCCATGATGGATTATGATTTTTAAAAAACAATGGTAACTTTGTTATGATCCAGAGCCCAGAACTTTTGGCTGCGCTCGATCCATTTCTGGACTTACACATAAAACTTCACGGTAACAAAAGATGTGGGACAACATCAAATCTTTCGTCAAAAATATGCAGTGAAATGATCAATATAATGGTAGAAAAGGTAATAAATACAATCGTGACTGAGATAAAACATGCCAATTATTTCTCTATCTCTGTGGACTCACTCCGCACATTTCTCATGTACATCAACTTTCTTTCATTGTGAGATATATCTCTGAAGATGGATGTACTGTAAAATGATTCTTGAGATTCATTCCAGTATTCATTCATAATAATATACACTGTATTAGTCTGATGTTCATAAAAGACCATAAAAATTTTATATTCTGTACTAGTGCATTTGATTTGCTAAATTTCCAAAATAGTTTCGAGATGGTTGGGGGGGGGGGGCAGAAGTCATAAGTGCCAAGGGGCCATGGGTCTCGTATTTCCGATCCTGATTGTTGCTCAAAGTTATTTTTAAAAAAACCTCCTTACATATAATGGAATAACGTGGTCTTTAAATGTTTTGCGCGCAAGAAACTCCTTCTCATGCGAGGTAGAAAGCTGTAGGTGATAAGAAAGATTCAAGTTGTATGTCAACTTAACGTCTACTAAGCTTAAAGTTTTGACGTGAAGAACATTTTATTTAGAACTAGATGAAAAAGTAAGCCTGGGGTTTTATATTATTTTTTAAAATGTTACAATTGTGTATGTTTTCGGGGAGCTGCGCATTAAATTGTTAAAAATTCAGATGTAGGCTAATTGAATTATTGTAGAGACCGAAATAGATGTATTCTGAATGATACTTTGTGTTACTGCGAAGTCTTCAATGAATAAATAATTTCTTTGTGTCTGATTTAATGGCTTTAAGTAAAAGTATGCCGTAAGAATTCCTCACTAGTATCAATACATGTATCCAGGGCTTTTTTGTGCCGGTACGCACCGGTACGGTGTACCGGCACCTTTTTCAGTGTAGGGAAAAATTATTACTTTTCTTATATTTTAACGTTTATTGTTAATTTATTATATTATTAATTTGTTAAAATTGAATTATTTTACTCACAGAGTACCGGTACCTATTTAAAAAAAAAAAAAAAAAAAAAAAAAAAAAAGCACTGTATGCAACTGCAGTCTAACGCTGAAGGGGTTGTGGCTGAGAAACTGATTTCAGGGAATTAGTTAGCAAAGATTCTATATTTGTTAACATTAGTCTTTTTTAAAAAAAATAAATGGATCAGTTTTAGCTGAAGCATATAATAATTAATTTGTTCCGGTGTTTTTCTTCAATGACAGCAGTTTTTTGTTATTAATAATGGACATAATGCTATAATATTTCCTTTCCTTCATTTAGTGATTCAGCCCAATTCTTTTTTAAAAGAAGTGCAACCTTTGAACCTTCTCTGAATGCGACAATTTATGGGTGTTAAAAGCTAGGTCTGAACGTCTTACCTTGTTATACATTTTTTTTTACATTGCTTGGGGTTATTACATGAAAACACAAAACTACTGGCTTTGCAAGTTGGGCATGTGGGTGTGGTCGTTATCTAATTCACTTAGTCTTAGCCTATCAACGCCTATGCGGCTGCAGTGGGCCCCGCGCTTTCATAGGCCCCAACCACCTTAATTTTCACTTATTATCCTTATTAATTCCTTATCCCTACCCAAACTAGGTCCCGTGCAATCCGTTTCGCATACTAAGCAGCATAGGACCCTTATATTGACTTCTCTGTTCCAGACAATCTTTCTATACAGAAATTATTGCATCCTACGCATATGCATTGTTTATATATAGTCTTGGATTTTTTGATTTTTTTTTGGGAGTCTCTTATGTTCATAGATTTTTGGTTTTCCTGGTTACATACCAAGTCCGAATTCCGGACGGGGAAAACAAGAATTTGTATGTGTTTATTCCTGCATACAGGATTTTTTAAAAAGTGTCTGTCGTGTCTGTATACCTTTAATATCTTGTGTTGTATATCCAAGTTAGAACTAATTGTCTTATTTATTATTCCTACTTTTGTTCTCTTATCTTCTTGTGTTTCAAAGTTTAATTTTGTAACTACTGGCAGCTCGTTTTGAATTCTTTACTTTATATTTTCTCAAGGTATTTTTTGTTGCTTTTTTTTTTTTTTTTTAAATAATTTGTTTATATGTCCCATGCAAGTGATACATATTCTAATTCATTTCTCACCAACATAAGGTAACATTTTAGTTTTATATCTTTATTATATCTGTAACGTTTCTCTTTATAAAGTCTAAAGTTATGTTTGATTTTTTTTATTAATTCTGGGACAGGAGGTTTCCATGATAATTTCCATTTCATTATTTCCATTCAGTATTTTTGCAACTTAAGTATTGAGTAACTTTTTCCCATGAATTGAGTATTTTGAATTTATTTGTTTCTTTTTAACTCATAACAGTATACAATTTTCTTGATTGAAAGACATACTTATACTACTATTATTATATTTTACTGTATATTTTGTATTTTCAAATATATATGCATATTATTAAAAAACCCGAAACTTGGTTTATTGTTATCTTCTTAATCAGGCGCCCTCATATTATTACTTCAACATATATTGCCCATTTAGTAAAAAGATTGGACATGCCTGCTTTACCAGAGTTAACTGTTAATCCTATATACTCAGCTACTGACAGATACTAAACGAGTGCCAATCAATGGATACTTGGTCTTGTATTAACCATGAGAACTCACATTTTATCTTATCTTAGATAAACAGACGCTCCTTCTATACAGAAGATAATTGCGTCCACAGACCATGAAGGATGATCTGTTGGCAAGTGAGGATTCTACGCATTTCCCAGCCACCTAACTAATTTTAGGTACCCATTCGGAGCTGGGTGGACTCAGGGGCCGTCCATACAGTACATCACGTTTTTTTGACAATTTTTAACTCCCCCCCCTCGTCACAAACTGTTACAAATCTCGTANCCCCCCCCCTCTGGAGCATGACGTACTTTATGGACGGCCCCTCAGGGACGCCCGAGGCCTTGGGAACAAATCTTTGCCTTTGAATGGATTCGAACACGTTATCATCAGTAGGCTAGTCGAGCTTTCTGCCACTCGACCATTGATCAGAAAGGCATATGAGTCAGTGAGAATACACCCTTGTGACATGTCCAAATCATTTATTAAGGGCATAAAACTGGGCCATAGGCTGATATTTTAAAGACCTATGACCTACTTTAATATTATTGCTTTATTATAAGATTATTTTATTAGCCTTTTAAATTGAACAATAAATATATGAAGGCTTAAAACTAAGAGATTAAATTTAATTAAATGAATGGAAGCCTTAAAACTAGAAGAAATAAAAGATAATTTATCACTGAGTAATTCTTTGGACAAAAGTTGATAAAGAGAGAATACAGTGAAATTTATGTATAATTAAAATCTAGTTTAAAAGATTTCACACTTAATTTTCAGCAGCTATGGATGAATGTAAATTATTCAGCAATTAAAAACACAATCATCTTTCCTGTAAATTTTAATTCAAAGAAACACACAAAGGACTAACATATTTTGAGATCTAATAGTCCATTCCTCAAAGTACAATACTTTTTAAAAATCACAAATGAAAAACTAGTGTTTAAAACTTTTTAACATAAATATAGTTAAATTAAAATTAAACACTTTAATCCCATCCTTAGTTAATTACAATTGAAACATTACATGCAGTGATTCTTAAGTAAAATTAAAACATAAATACACTACCAAAGCATGAAAAAGACTGACTAAATTTTAGTTATTTAATTTATTATAATTTCAGAACATTTCTTGGGAAAGAAGTGGCAAATTATTTTTATATATTACAAAGTTATCAATATTCTACTGTTAAAAAAATTGTCCTGCTTAATTAAAAATTGTTATTATTATTTTAAATCATTGCAGCAATTGTTAGCTGACAACAGTTTAAGTTTTAATTAAACTTAGTTGGCAGTTCAAAAATAATGTGTAGAATAAATTTTGTAACATATAAGGCAGAATAAAAAAATAGCACCAAATTTATTATCAAACAGTATCCATGTTAGTAACAAATAATTATAACAACACTAATTAACAAGGAAATATTAAATTACAAAATGAATGCAGTTTTCTCATTCTGAATAAATTAAATGTAACATAAT
This sequence comes from Radix auricularia, assembly GCA_002072015.1. NCBI lineage: Eukaryota > Metazoa > Mollusca > Gastropoda > Lymnaeidae > Radix > Radix auricularia. Next base: position 210,831 of record MUZC01004569.1, on the reverse strand, counting down.
ATTTCCTTGTATACCATTTATTATGATACTCAAAGTTTACAACAAAAAATATATGAGCAATTATGAAATTTTACTGTATATTAGCAGCACCATATCTGTATTTCAGCAAAGCTAATTGTTAAAAATGTATGAATATTTTAAATCAAATTAATTTCTAATGAAGACAAAGCCTGTTTATTGAGAAGAATGGGAGTGACTGTAAAAAGTTTCAATAAAACTTGGTACAAAATTTGTCATATTTGCAAGGCATTGGTTTAGATTCTGAGTCCAATGGATATCCACTGAAAATAAAATTTAAAATACATATAATAGTGATTTAACTTTTATCATTGGAATAAATCATTTTAAAAATTAAAACAGTTTACTAAGAAAATTTAGATTTCTTCAAATAATATTGAGAAATGACCAATATATAATTATATATATATATATTTATTGTGAAGTACAGAGTTTAGTTATAAGCATTCAAGTACAGTAAATTAACTCTTACCTCATTCAAATTCATATTTAATTTTCTTTCTGTCTCTAACTCTTTGAAAGTCCCTGAAAAAAAAATTGATTGAAATAAAAATAGTTATTTGGAGAAAATGCTAATACAGAATTTTACCAAAATTCTAAGTAAAATTTTTAAAAACTAATTTAATTCATTCATTTCAATAATGATTTTTTAAAATAATTTTATGAGATTTCATTTGTCTAATAGTCCCCCAAACTCAAATTAGCTAATTGTAATTGTCCATGATGTTGTACCAAAATGTATTAGCCACATGAGCATTTTAAGCCAAAAATTGTTCACAGATTTTGAGGGAGAAGACTAAAGTGGTTCCATGATTAAAAGTTAAAATACAATTTTAAAAAAGGCTGTATTGAATTTGGGTTTTGTTCTAATTCAGACCTTTAAGGATTAAGAGTAATGTTTACATAGGTATAATAATATGGAAGAAACTTACTTAGGAGTTGCAAAGTCTTACAGAAACTCTGAAGAAAGTCTTCCTCTGAGATTTTCCCTTCCTTGCTACCATATCTTTTCATGATTGCTTCCACAGCCTCAGGTGCAGCATTAAAATCTTTTGTTTTCCAAACACGTTTTTAAAAGAAAATTAAATATTTTATACCTTCTATAATGATCAAAGGTAAACATATTTTCAAAGAATCTATAAAGACATCTTACTATTAATTAGGCATCTATTAGGGGGTCGTCCATTAAGTATGTCACGCTATTTTTGACAATTTTTAACTCCCCTCCCCTCTGTTACAAATTTTTGAACCCATCCGCCCCCCTTAAGTACTTCACACTTTCAAACAAAAATAATTTTTTATCAACAAAATAATAAAATTTAATATAAAACACCATGACATCACACATGACTCGACACAACCCCCCCCCCTGTCACAAATTGTCACATTTTTTTACACCCCCTCCCTACACTTGAGTGTGACGTACTTTACGGACTGGCCCTAGGATTAACCTGGAAGTGAAAATATAAAAACTATTTAATGGATTTCGTCTTTTTTATGCAACACTACTCACCAATAATTTCAAACAGTTTTTGCAGCTCATTCCTATCAACCAAATTATTCTTATCCTTGTCTATCACCCTGAAAGCTTTCTGTTCATAATATTCAAAACATTATTAACATTCTCAAAATATTTTGAAGAATAAAAGATTATTTAGTTTAAATTTATTAGATCATATTAAAGTTATGGCATATTTCCTATAATAAGTAAATTATAAATTCTACTGAAAAAATCATACCCGCCAGTTCTGTAGGTCTGACCAAATTTTGATTATACCTTCCTTGTCAATTAAACCTTTGTTTGAATTGTTCTTAAGATAGTTAAGAAATAATACTATGTTTAAATGAAATTAACTTTAAACATCCTGTTACATATTGTGAAATCTAAATAAAAACATCCATTATTCTTGTATTCATTGATGTAATGACTAGAGCAAACAAATTAAGAAAATAACTTTTCCGTACTAATGATATTTCAAAAGAAAATGATAAAACATTACTTTAAAAAGATATTTATAAAAAATTGACCCAACTATCACATATTACAGAAATAGAGCAAAATGTATTTTGTTTTTGGTTGAATTTTGGTCCAATAAGCAGTTTGCCTTTTGTGTTTGATTCACAGGATCAAATGAATTTTTATACCTTTTCTCGAGTGTGTAATACATTAACTTTATTAACAATAAAATGTTTCAGCTCCTTTAGCTGAACATCTGTATTGTCTTAAAGAAACTCTATTTTAAATGATGTAGGCAAAACGGATACATTGGACAATCCAACAAGGCAACGGCAAGTTTCGACATTGAATCCTTTGTCATTTCCTTCAGCTGTAAATAAATTAATAATAATTGTTTGAACATCTTCAATTATTAATTTTCAATGAAAAAATACTAAAAGCATTTCTCATGAAAATTCAAATAAATGTATTCTTTTAGAAAAGATGCATCCTTTCCTTCAGCTGTAAATAAATTAATAATAATTGTTTGAACATCTTCAATTATTAATTTTCAATGAAAAAGTACTAAAAGCATTTCTCATGAAAATTCAATTAAATGTATTCTTTTAGAAAAGATGCATAATGTATTAAGTTTTTCTTATACCAAACAGTTGTTTTTGACACATTATAGTAAAATAAAGCAACGAAAAATATGAGGTAGCAACTGAACAAAAGACAGTATGAATAAATTGTGAAGATATATTTCCTCACCTGCTTCTAGCCCAGCTTTGAAAACATACACTAAATCTACTGCATCAATAAGACCATTTTTGCTTGCAAAGCCATCAAAAGCCTTAATGATAGTAGCTTCAGAAATATCCTGTAATCAAATTCCCATTTAAAAATAAATTTTCCTGCAACTCTGCAACAACTAAAAAAAAAATTTTTTTAAATTTTTTACTTATTTTGAAATTTCACTCATTAGCTATTTCATAACAAACAACTAATATAAGTACTTCTGATTTAAGAGAAAAAGATGTGGAGAACTCAACAACAACAAAATTTCAAACTTCAAAAATGAAAGAATAGTAATTAAATTTATGATTTCATAATAATGTGAAATCCTTCTATAATAAAATCTTATTTGGAGATACATTTAGATTAGATTTAGATAGATTTAGATTTAAATTCCAAATCATAATTTCCATTTATTACTGATTCCAATTATTTGAAACAAAAAAAAATATTTATACTTGAAATTAGATTATCATTATAATCTGTTGTTATTTATGTATTGCTGTCATTGTTATAAGAAATGAAACTTAAAAATGTTGTCAGCCTTAAGAATGACAAAGTTGTACAAACATATTATTGTAATAAAAGATTTTTAAACACTGAAATTAATATGATGTTTGTCAATACACTCCATATATTAATTTAGAGCTTTCAAAAAGTTTACCTTGGGCGACATTGGCACTTTTTCATCAGCAGCAATAGTTGGTTGGACAATGGGCCTGGAAAGAAACTGTGGCTTTAACGAAGTGGACATTAATTACCTTAGGCAAAGTGTTGGGTTGTATAAAGCTTGGCAGAAAGAGTAAGTTGTAAATAGATTACAGTCATATTGTTAAGTAATTAAAGGCTATGTAAAAATCTTTCCCTAAATGTCCAAATAATTAATCTGGATTCAACCCACAACTCAGCTATAAAAGCCAATACGAGAAGAAGTTAAGGTTAATTTTAATCACTCTAACAGATATTGATAGTGTGCAGTGGTGAAGCCATCCAGTTATAAATAGACAGAAAGAGTATCTAAAGAACTCTGTGGATTAGTAACTTTGTAAAAGTTTTAAATTTAAATAAAATGATCAATAAAAATATGTTCTCAAATACTAACAGGATAAGTACAATTTAGCAAAAATGAAAATTTATTTTAATTTAAAAAAACTCACTCAGACTCCAGTTTTCCTTCAGCAAAAACTCTCATATAGAATTCTGCTTCAAGACCAGCCTTGAAAGTGCAAGGTACAATGATGTGTTCCCCTGGAGATAACTCATATCGCTTTGTTCTCTCTCTGTTAAAAATTTACATTCTTTTAAACAAATTTTTTAAAAAATACTTTCAAAAACAAAATAAAAAAACATTCATAAATTTAACTAATTTTTTTTTTTTTAATTTTTTTACAATAATTGCAGAGCTTTACCTATAAGGCCAGTATGGTCCTGATGTTTCAACAAGGCTAGGGGTGAATTCATAAAAATTCTCTGCAGTGATTCTGCTAGGCTTTTTTGAGGACTGATACTATTAAAAGAAAAATGATGTATCTATCCATTGATTAGAATTTATCAAGATATTATTGTGGTAATCAAGATGACATGACTTGTTATTTTATATCAATGCTTTTTTTTAATGTGCTTTAATGTTATTTTTTAAAGATGTTTTCATACATTTATTTCTTACCTTAAAGATGACAAAACCAATGCTTATGTCCTGAGCAGCTCTCTTTAATAAGGTGTCAACTTCAAAAAGAGAGATAATAACTGTTTGGGGTTTTGTAGCTTTAGCCAAGCTGAGTTCAAACTGGGGGTTTGACCAAAATTTCTTTGAGGTAAAGCTAACTGGTGGTCCACCAGCAGAGATGCCAGCGACCCAGGAGCCATAGTGTTCGGTCATATGCCACTGGGAACGGTCCTTAGGAATGAAATTGTTTGTTAGATAATATAAATTTCCCAAGATTCAAGACCCCAACAGCAGTCAAAAAGGTTCATACTAAGTCTTGATATTAACATGCTTTTTTTTTCTTCAAATTTTAAAATAACAATACTAAACACCCACAAAATGCTACATCTTCAGCTTTTTCCCTCATTTTTTACACTAAAACACAATGCCATCACAATAGTAAAATAATATAGTGTATATTAATGTCATATTAGAATTTCTTAATCTGGCCTTGACCATGTTAATTAGCCAAGTAAATTTGTTCTTAAATTAAAAATAACATAAATTACAACAAAAAAAAAGGTTTGCATTTGTTATGAAAAAATAAACCTTTAAACCTTTAATATGAATATGAACTCAAATAGGTATGGAAGAAATTATTTGATGTTTAAATATATCATACCAGGTTATGAGAAATCTCTTCAGAGAAGCCATCTGGTGTAAGATGGCATAACTCTAGCTCATCAAAGTTTTTTCTGAAGTCTGTTAAACTTATCCTAATTTTTAAAATTAATTATTAGAGTTAAAATTAATTTTTCTTTTAAATTTATCATTAACATCAATAAATACATATCATTAAAAGAACTAATGAAAGAATACGTGAATTTTTAGGAATACAAGAAGTAAAACTGTTTATAAAAACATTATTTTATTCAGTGATTTATTCATCTTTGTAATTTGTTAAATCTCTTGAAAATAGAAATAATTATCATCACTATGAATTGACAAATGATTTTAACAAATCATAATGCTTACCAGAATTCACCATCATCATTTGTTTTAAAGGTAGAGTTTTTGTCTTCCTTGCTTAATGTATTCCACTCTGCAGATCTATTAAAATAATAGATTGAAATTTATTTAGCATAGTAGTCAAAGTATTAAACAATTATTTCTTTTGAAATTTTATGAAACTTAAATATACACAAAAATCTATAAAGCAATACTTAGTTATATTTTTCTAAAAGAATTGTTTTATAAATTTTTAATTTAGACATTTCGGAAAACACCTTGACGATATCAAGAAATTTAATGTCAAACAAAAATCTCTATTTTAAAATGAAAGTTGTTTTTTAATGATGTTTAGAGGAAAAATATTTACTAAAAATATAATTTGTAATTTTCATATTAATATGTCTAATTACTTGGTTAAATAAACTATCAAGATTTGGATCCCTTACTTGTCACTCCAAGGTCCCGTCCATTCACCACGACCCCATGGATTTCGGATGTGTAACAAAGTTGTTTGACCAGTTTTTGTGGAGACCTGCAATTTTTTAAACGTAAAACTTAAAATAAAATCATTATTAATATTGTTAACACATGTAAATCATTCTAACATGTAAAGAAGCATATTTCTCAAAAACTAATATAGTTTGTAAATTAGTGCTCATAGCCTACTGCTTGTCTGATAACACCTTCTGGAGACGTATTATGTAGCATAATGTTCCCCCTTAGTATGCAACTTATGTAGAACAATGTTCCCCCTTGGTATGCAACTATCAGCCAGAAACTGTGCAATAGTTTATTGTTCCCATGAACAAAATTTTGATTATGTTAATATACATGTGTATGTGGGATGTAAAATTTTGCAGACAAAATGGATAATATGTACACAGAGATATTTATTTGCACATTAGCCAATAAAACTGAGAGGGATCATTGATGTAGGTGCCTGTTTACTATCACAGTGATAGCTAATACAATAATGTCTGTTAAGTTCCTTTACTGTTGAATAGTAATGATGATCTATTCAATTATTTAAGGCTTATAAATACTTCTCATCAATGGATTGTCAGATGTTATATATTTTTATAAAAAGACATACTAAGACTGACATGCTAAAAATATAACTTTTGTAATATGATTAAAAGTGAGAGAGGGGGTCATCTTATCTTATCTTATCTGTTACAGATGCTCCTTCTACACAGAAGATTATTGCATCCTACGTTTATCTATGGTTTGTGTCTAGTTCTGCACTCTTATTAGAGTTTTAAATGATGATAAAGTGTGGGGTTTCCTGGTTTCCTCAGGCAAAAAATTGCACTTGTATGTGTTTGTTCTTGCATACGGAATAAGAAAGGTGTTTTTATCCTTATGTCTATCTGAGGGTTGTATTAAGTTTTCTATGTATTGTATTTCTAAATTAGAATTAATCGTTTCTTAATTGGTTCTTCTATCCTCAGGTGTTTCAAGGTTTAATCATTTTACAAATGGTGTTACTCTGGTCAATTTTGAATATTCTCCAGTAATTAATCTGGCAGCTCTTTTTTGAATTTGTTCTAGTTTATCTATGTTTTCTTTGGTGGATGGGTCCCATACAAAAAGATGCATATTCTATTATAGGTCTCACAAGGGTGAGGTAGCATTTTAGTTTTATATCTTTATTACATTTGTAAAAGTTTTTTTTTTATGAAACCTAAGGTTTTGTTTGATTTTTTAATAACTTCATGATGACTTTTAAATGTTAGCATGCTTGCTAAAACAAAATGAGCATCTGATAAGCATCTAAAAAAACAAATCATATCTGAACTAATTATAATAATGGATCTTGAACTGACCTCTTTGACACTGACTATGGTGTAGGCATGACCTTCATACAGACCATTGTCACGTTTCAATTCCCTCTCCCCAGGTACAACTGCCTGATTCTGAAAAATGAAAAATAATATTTGGATAATACTACAGTTACCCTAATATATATATATATATATAGCGAGTAGCTGGGTAGCGAGGTCAATAGTGCGCTCGCCTCACAAGCTGAGGGGCGTGGGTTCAAGCCCCCGAAAAGCCACTATAAAAATGTTGTGCAATGACTAACGCTTAGAAAGTCCTCCGCTGACCTGGAGAGGGATGGGCACCGCCAAGAATATTCTAATGGAAACGTTAGAATCCTCTACGACCTTGATAAAAAGAGGTTATAGGACTTTAAAANTATATATATATATTTATAATAGTTTTATTAAAAGAAATAGCGGAAAGCAATAGTTGTCTAAAGTATGTTTACAATTATTTTTAATAAAATGCAGTTGGTTACTTGAATTATTTAAAAAATATGAAATGCCCCTTTTAAAGAGACATGATCCATCGAGATAATTTGTCAGCCCACATGGAAAAGTTTCAAGGTACAAAAAAATATTGGTGGGACAGAAGGCATGAAAAATCGATTGATAAATATATATAGTTTTAAAAAGTCATAAAATGTTTTTTATAATGAATCTTTACCATAAATTTTGAATAAATGTGAATAAATAGACCAATTCAAAAAATAATTGAAGTTTTATGACTTATATGACTAATTATTTATGTATATAAATTATTTTTCAGTAACAGGTTTTCTGCTCACAAAAATAGCTGCTCCCATTATGCTGTTCATCCTGGAGCAACTTAACAGAATATTCCTAAGTTCTTTATCAGTTATTTGATCTCTCAAAGGCAGCATTTCTCCAATACCTCCAGTCATGTCCACCATTGAAGAATGAATCCTACCTCCATCAATAATATCATAGTTGCCATGCAGTCTGCAAAAAGGTACTTAAAATAAATATTGTCTTTATATTTAGAATATATTTTAAATTTAGGCAAAAATGTATAGGGTTCTCAGGATGAAATTAGAAAAAAAATGTAATGATCACAATTTTAAACATACTCAACTTACTTTGCAAAAGCTTTCTCCAAGAGAGGGCACCAAAACTCATTTGGATTTTTCTTGTTGCTTCCATAGATGAGTTTACCATTGTAAGTAGGAAGTCTGTCATCAATGACTATTTCAACCCACTTACCATACTGCCAGAAGGAAAATCTGAAAGCACCTGAACACATGGACATTTGAATTAAAGATAGGCTTATGTATAAAATGTATAAATTATCACTTCATGGGTTTATTATTAAAAAAAACCTTAAACAACAGAATTTAATTAATCATTTAAAAATCTACCCAACAAAATGGAGAAAATACCCTAAAATTTAAAATCACTTCAAGAAACAGTTTTGCTTTGAAATATCCATATACAGGGTCGGTCTTAGGCCACTGCAGCTGATGCAGCCAAGAGTTGGTCACGCACTTTAATTGGCACCGCCAATCTTAATTTTCTCTTATTATCCTTATTAATTCCTTAAATTCCAACCCATAAAAAGACTCTGCACAATCCGTTTTGCATACTAAGCTGCATATGGCCCTGCAACCGCTAAGACCGGCCCTGGACATATATATGTACTTTATTTAAATTAGTAAAATATGCTACTAACATTTTCTTTTCAATGATGAATAAAGAAATAATAATTATTTTTCGATAAGGCTGTGAGCTTACCACAATAGTCAGATTCAAAATTCTGATTATGAGGAATAACTCTTGCCAGGAGTTCTTTATGTTGTGATGTTGCCAGACAGGCCACTGATGCGATAAACCAGCAATCTCCTGCATGTTAGGAACCAAAGATACATTTGTTTTTACTAATATACTCTGTCATTATCATAAATGGTCTACAGATAGCAAAATGATTATTGAATATATTGTATACTGACAATCAGACCCATCCTACCTTTTACCATTTTAAATAGTGATCTAAAACGCCTTGTCAAATGATAGTTTTGTCATCTCTTCACTAAAATATAAAGATATCAAAAATTTTCTTACCCAAACTGCCTTGATCAAAATCATAATAAACCACGCCATCAACTATAAATTGTGGAGATTTTGAGAGTTCCTGGAAATAGACAAAAATATAATGATAAAATAAACTGTCTGAAAGTGTTCATTTGCCATTTTAGATTGCTTTGCAATATTGTGTCATAAAATTGTGACTGGGATAGAAAAGTCTTACAAAAATAACTAGATGAATTACATTATATTTGCTCTAAGTTCTTTCACATTTTGTTTGGATGAGTTGTTTCTATGTTGGTAATATTTTGCTTTTTTTCAACAGTATAAATTTTTTTGGATGGAAAGACACATTCCAATTAGATCTTATTCAATACGCAAAAACAAACACAACCTCTTCATTTCTTTTTTCAATCTGGAACTCAGTTAAGGAATCGCTTGCCAAAACAATCCAGGACAAACCAACATACTATCAACATTTATAGATCTTATAAAAATGCAAGACTTGACATAAACCAGGGATTAGTGTACAGTGTAGAAGCAACAATCTTCAGTATATAAGGATTGTCTGTAATAGAAAAAGCAAAAGGTAAGTGTTCAGTCACAGTTTAAATTCACAAGATAATTGAGCTGTTTCCCTCTATCTGGCAGTGTTTGATTCCTGCTGGATCGTGTTGTAATTGCCTCCTTCTAAAATGTTAATTATTACTTTTAACAAATAAGTTAATATCTCTTTATTGGGATGGGAATGCTGTGTTGGACTAATTCACTTACCCCCCCCCTGTTCTTAATCCCTTTCACCCGTTACTTAATTCCCCTCCCCAGTACTTAATGCTACTCCCCGAGTATTTAACCCCCTCCCTAAGTATTTGAGCTCAATTTATACTAAACTGGAAATGAAATGAAAGCTGGGAGTGAAGGAGAGAGCATTTAGGATCCTTCGTTACATTTTTTTGTTCACTAGGGAGGGGATGTGTAATGAACAACTGAAAACTTGTTGATACAATTTTATAACACAATAGCCTTTACAATGAGAAAGGGGCCGTCCATGAATGATGTTATGCGATTTTGGCGAATTTTTTACCCCTCTCTCCCCCACCCTCGTCACATGTCGTCACAAAAACTTAGACCCCACCTCCAATATGAAGCTTTGCCCCACCCCCATATAAAAGCCATTTTTGTATTTGAAAATTAGCATGTTTCAGATCACTTTTTAAAAATCTTTTAAATGTGTATTTAGTTTAAGACTGTACTCTAATATCATAACACGAGTGAAGCCATTTAAAATATCATTAAAATATATTTAAGTGGAACTTTTATTTAACTCAATCGCTATTAAAGCGACTGAATGCGACATACTTAAAGTTGCGCGTCTTTTATGTGATATGGGGCGTAGCTGGGTTTTTGGCGCTTTTGGCTAAGTTGTTGTTGGCGTCCTTGATAATGGACAGGTTTCAGGTCTGCTTTTTTACTAGAAAATAATTGAATTCTTCTTATTTTATTAATGACAATCATTACGTAGTCCTACAATGACGGTCATACAACGTGATTATTAAAGGTGCAAAAGACAAGTACTATACTATAATTTACCGTTTATTTTTTATATAATAATATAAAATAAATTTGTGGATAAAACTGGATATTGTTGCGTTAAAACAGCAATACTTGAAGTATCATGCATAATAAATAAAGACAATATGGTCGATGCGTCGTACTCACTATCTCAAACATAACTATAAAAACTCACAATTAAAAGTAAATTTTAGTAACACTCCCACGATTCTCTTCTATGTCCTATCTCAAAGGCGCAAAGCTTAACTTTTCTTACTTAAATGTTTGCAAAATTAGAGATTATTTTATCGAAGTTTATTATCGAAGTTTATTTGACTGGTAAGTCCACATTCGATGGAAAGAAGAGCTAGAGATGATGGGCGTTGTTGACCTGAGGTCGATCTCATGTAATTTTTACTTTGCATTCGGACCTCGCTAAGTCGAACTCAAATGGACTTACACAGTTTTTTGAGTTGGGGAAAATGGCGTAATATGCGCAGAATTTGGACGGGACCTAACATTTAATTCGATATAGGGAGATTTTCGACTTAAGGAGGTTCGTATGAAGAGGTCCGACTGTAATTTGATGATACTCTTTCAGCAGAGGCTTCTTTGGTTGGCATTGCAAGAAATGTTTTCAGTAGTGCTGAGAAAATTAACGATTAATTTCTCGATTAATCGGTAAAAAGTATCGATTAAAATTATTTTAATCGTTAAAATAGCGATTAAAATGAAAGAAAATTTTTTAAATTTTTATTACGATTTATTAATAAATAATTAATTATTAACAACAGTTTTTTTTACGCACAAACTTCTCCATTAAAAAAAAAATTCAAGTTAAACTTTACAATTTAATATTAATTAGCTAATTTATAAGGAAAATGATATAAAAAATTGAACATTGTTTTTACTTAATTAACAATTTAAAAAATTTAATTCATTGACATTATATTAAACTACTTATGTTTAAGTAGGCTATATGTACTAACAGTAATTTTTTTTTAAAAATTAAATACTTAACTTACGGGCATTTTTAAAAATTCCTTAATAGGGCACAAAATGTGATGGAAAACAACATATTGAGAAAAAGTGATTATGAGGTCTTAGAAAAAATTCATAACTTTTGAACCACTTGGGATAAAAAGATGATCTTTATGATTTTGTTAATCATCAAGCAATTTCTATACAGCTGTATTACTTATATATTTTTAAAAATAATTTAAAATTTTCTAAACTTTAATACAATATTTAACTTATCTTTATTGTCAACTATGTTTTAAAAATTTATACTGATTTTTTAATATTTATATAGGTAAATATTAAGTTAAACTAAATTGTAATATGTTAATTACAAATCCTGATTCTTTTTTTAAAATTTTGTTAAAATAATATTGCAATTGTAATAAGTTGAGAAATAAATTTTTATATATAACTCATTAGACCTTTATGTGACATGCCTTAAAACAACGCGTGAGAAATAAGACAGCAAAATTTTATATTGTTATTATGCAGTTTTTTTTCCATCTTATGCATAACTTTGCAAAACATAAAACAACAACAAAAAACCCGATGACATGATTTTCATGGTGATTAATTAATCTATAATTTTCATTGATGCTAAAAATTAAGATGTATTGACGTCAATAAATTGAACATCTCTAGTGAAGTTTTAAAAAAATAGGCAATTTTTTTTTTGTTTTATTGAGTTATTTCCCCAGTCTTAATGAACAATGTTCTGAATTAAATTTTTTATTTTTTTAAAGCAACCAAAAAAAAAAAAAAAAATTAAAATTAAAATTATAAAATAAATAAAATTATGCATACAGTGGACAAAAATTTTTTGGGGTTTAAAGCATTTAATTACAATTACAAATTGCTCTTTATTTATGTCAAGATATGTGCCTGATAATAGAACAGCTTTATGTGGCCGTGTGCCCGCGCCCCAATTGCTCCCCCCTCACCACGCACCCGAACAAAGGGCCCTCTGTTAAATTAGGCAGAGATTTATGGGACTCGGTCGCCAGCACAATGTTGTGTATATGGCGCCTCGTTTCTGGGGTAGGTGAAAATTATCGGTCCTCGAAACAGTGACCGGAAATAGTTTCCGTCGCCAGCACAATGTTGTTTATTTTTGGTGCCAGAAGCTTCAGTGGAGGTTACCATTATCAGTCCTCGAACAATGCCCCCC